>OZ001352.1:29906141-30169144 GCA_963924055.1 Drosophila limbata | reverse complement strand
AGAGAGGAAAAGAGAAGAGAACACGCGCGTGAGCTTTGTGGTGCAAAGTCAAAAGTAAATGTAAGCTTTTCATAAAGCTTTTTTTGTATACTACTCTCTGGCATATGTTTGTATGTGCTCGCACGTATATTTATATATATGTGTATGTACACACTCGCACACACACACACATATATATAAGCCAAAATCGACTGATATAGGAAGAACCTTGTGTGCTGCTCTCATGACTATGAAATGGAATTTAGTTGGTAGTTTTTTTTTTGTATTTTTGCCTCTCTTCTTCTTGCTTGCTCGCTTGTCGTTTGCACTTCTCAATGTTGCCGTTGTCGTTGCCATCGTTGTTGTTGTTCTTGTTGTTGTTTCTTTTTAAGATTACTAGACATTCACATTTCGTGTTCGTTTTGCTGATATCGAGTGCACTGGGCACTTATGAAGGCATCTCTGTCTCTGGTATTCTAAAGATGCCCAAAAGACCTTCCGCCCATTCCCATTCTCCCACAACCCTCCCCCTTCTTTACCACAGCCTCAGGGGCATAAGGGAAGGCCCTCATCTGTAGTGTACATACATATACATACATATATGTATATTTGGCTCATCTGGCATGGGCGTCAGTGATGACCTCGCCTGTGTACCCGGTGCACATTTATTGATTTCTGTTGTTGTTGTTGCTTTTTTGTCGCTTTCGAGGTTTTTATCAATCCTTTCGCCGGGCCATGTGCAGAAAAGAACAAATAGAGCAGATGATAGGCAGAGAGGGAGGGGAGCACATGACAGAAAGCAGTCCACATTTTTGACTATCATTGGTATGTTCTTGTTCTTGTCGCTCTGGGTTGTCAGTGCCTTTGTTCAATTTCATTGCTTATCACACAATGCTGATAAGCCAGTTCGCCTTTCGTACCGAATCATCTTTTTTTTTATTTTTATTGCTTTTCTATGTTTTTTTTTTTCGTCGATGGCATTGAACATTGTTTGCAGGTTTCTTCACCCTTCTTTAATGAATACATACATACTTCTACATGTGTGTACATACAAATATGCGCGATTTTTTGCTGCTTTATTTTTTTTTTTTGGCTTTTCGCTTTTGTTGCTCTTTGATAATTTCACGCACAAATATCACGTAGCCGGGAGAATAAACTTGGCCATTATATTTGTGACGCACGTACTCTCCATATTGGATGTGATAAATTTTCAGTTTTGACGGATGCTACTTGATGTTGATGTTGTTCTTTAAATTCAAATTCATAAACATATTCTTGTTGGTATTGTAATTGTTTTTCAAGTTTCTTTCCGGCCCAAAACTGTTGCACACTTTGTGGCGTTTTGGCATTCGCAAGTGCTTAATAAACTATGTAAACTTTTCATTGTTTAGCATAAAAATGACGTTTATATGAGAAACTACGAATAAAGACTACAACAGTGAAAAAGAAATTATTGCAAATATTAAAAAAATCTTGCTAAAACTTCAACTTTTTAAAATTAAATAAAAAGTGCTGTGGACTTACAAATTTCAAAATAAGACATAAAGCGCAATAAAAAAAGCCGAAGTTTTGGATTTATTTGTGCTGGGAAATTGTCAAGGAAAATCTTTCAAAGTGGATGCAATTGCGTTGCCTCTTGGAGGGCTCTCTCATGTTAGAATGGCTTTAGCCAGGTAAGATAACAAATCAAATAAATCTATTTTAATTAAAAAATATAAAAATTGAATTCCTTTTTATAATGTTGAAAAAAAAACAACTTACAAAAAAAATTACATACCGTAAAACTAAATTTTAATTGTGATTGAAAGTTCTTCAAAATGCTAAACTTGTTCCAAAATCCATCAAATGGAGAAAAAAATGTAATTGCACAAAATTTTAATTTGTAGTTAAATAGCAAAAACTGATATACATTTAAGTTATACAGTCACAGTCAGTTCTCAACCTTCTGGCCCAAACCGCAACCCCAACTCTATTAACCATTAATTAACGGGCAACAAATTGCAATGTCAATGTCGCCATTAAGATCCGTGGAAAAACAATAACAAATGTGCGCGGGAAGAAAAATCGCATGTTTGCATTTATTGCATATATTTATAAGTGTGTGTTTGTGTGTGTGTGTGTTTGTTTGTATGAATGTATGCTTAAATTCAGGGGCAATGCCGTGCCTAGACGTAATTACCGTTATGCTCAAGTGCAACAACGCATGCGGCAGATAAATATCTATATATGACTGACCCCGCCGTCGATCGTTATCATAAAACGAAACGAAGCGAAATCAAATGAAATTTCCTTGCCATGAAAACTCATTGCAAAACTATTGTAATTGTAATTGCAACCTTTGCGTTGTCTAATGATAGTGATGGCTCATCAAGAGAGAGAGAGAGAGCGATAGAGAGAGGTAGATCAATAAGTAAGTGTGATCGGGCTCAATATAAAAGCTATTACATTCTCCTAGGAGACGACTCTCACCTGGCTCTGATGTGAGAGGTGACCCGTGTGTCTGTCTCAATCTCCCCTCGCACCGCCGTCACTTTCACGCCTTATGAAATGTCTTTGCATTGAATTTGTAGCTGGAACTCGATTTCAACTATTTATAGAGAGAAAGTAGACACGGTGCGGATCCGAAGTAGCAATCGTCAGTAGCGCTCTCACTCTCTCACGACTACGCTTAAATTCAAGCACACGCACACATAGAGAGGCAGAGAGAGCTTGTGAGAGAGCCGTACACAAGGCTCGTGCCAATTCGTTTTAATTCGTTTGACCGAAGGTGAGAGGCTGCTCTTGATGGCATGTCAGTGGCTGTGGGCGTGAATTGTAGAGAGAAGAAACAACGAAGAGGAGAGGAGTGTAAGAAGGGAGTGGGGGTCTTAAGTGGAGGTGTGTGTCGGAAGGATGGCGCCGGATTTGATGTTGACATCAGCAGAGATTCACATGTGCGCTTCAAGCGACAATAATTGTTGTTGGCATTGCTTATGCTTCGTTTTTTTGCATCTGTATTGTAACGGTTTATTCTCTGCCGCTGACGCAGCTGCTGTTGCTATCGTTGTTGTTGTTGTTGTTGTATTTCATTTTCAATGCGTATCTCATTGTCAATGTGTACATGTGTGCATGTGTGTGTGTGTGTGTAGACAAGGAAGTGAGCAAGCTTTTGTAATTTTGTGCTTTGTTTTGTTTGATGCCATTGCAAAGGTGCTTGCGTTTACACACACACACACAGACACACACAGACACAAACACAAACACAACTATAAATACACTTATCAATGTTTCAACATATGCACATATGTATCTGTATCTATGTGTACATTAGCACGTGTTTGCGTCTCTGTTGTAATTATAGGTAGGTTACAAAAGCGATTTGTTAAGTATTGTAGCACATGAAATTAATTTACACGATAAGGTCGTTTTGCTCTATGATTTTGCGTAATTTGCCTTTGATAATTTTCAATGAGATTCCAATATACGAGTGTGTGTACATTTTTATCTCTATCTATATGGTGAATATGCATGTAAATTGTAAAATTTTTATCATATAATTATTAGATAAGTAAATGAGATCACTTGTTGATTTGCCATCGATAGCTTGATATTCGATCACTTTATGTAACCTTATTCAGATATGTTCCTTTGTCGGTGTTCCTGAAACTAAATAAATAAAACTTTATTAATTAAAATTTATTTCAGTTTTAAGCTTAGTACTCAAGCTAGATAAATTTTACGCGGCGTAAAGTGCTCAATATTTTGCTGTCGACCCAGTGTTGCCAATGTAACACGGAAAAATAACAAAAAGTTGAGTGGTAACTCTATGCGTTAAAAGCGGTTTATTTTAAATATGAACATGCATAACTAATTTGGATAAAAAGAGGAGAGAATATGCAATGAAACTGTAAATTTAAGTTAATAGAGGAGAAATATGAGATGGCACACAAGCACAGCGCGTATTGGGTGCACCCATAGCTTTTGAACTTCTTACGTGGTTTCTCCCTCTATATTAATGAAAATATACAAAATTATCTAATTTACGTCTATAAAAACAATTTAAGCTTTCGTTCTTGCTTATAATCTACCAATATTGTCTTCATTATTGCACAAATTCAAATACTCTTCATCGTTTTCACTTGTGTGCCAGACATTTATCTCCTATATACCCAGCGAAACTCTAAACAGTTCGATGTTTCGCTGGGCCAGTCAGTTGTTTCAAACAGTGCTGCCCATTCTGTTACTTTACTTAACAGCTCTGTTATTTTCTTGAGTCTGAGGACACCCGAGCGTAGCTAAATGTCAAGTTCTTCTTCTTCCCCTTACGCCAGCATTTTTTTATATGGAGTTTGGGCTTACGCCAGGCCTTTTTTTGAGTTTGAGTACTATGCTTAAGAATCGAATAAATAAAAATCGGTTACATATATTTGAATCGAAAACATTTGCTGTCGATAATGGGGCGTTCTTAAACTTTACTATGGATAGTACAATCGCTTTAAATTTAAAAGTTATGCCGAGTAATTCTTATCATGGCCAACGTTCGCACGCAATCCGATTGATTTGGCACTGATTTGTCAACATTTTTTGGACATACTCAATTCCAATTTGTGGAGGACGATTTCCAACAATACTTATCGCTGTAGTGTCCCTCATCGTGTTTCTGGCCAAGGTTCTCTCAGCTGTCATATATTGACACTTTGTCGAACACGTTAAAAACTTTTAGGGTGTCTATTGAGTAGTGTTATAAATAGCAGCAGCTATCATAACTTGGCCAACGCGAGGAATCGTACCTAGTTTTCTAACACATATGCACATACATATTTGTTGTCTTTATCGATTGCGATTTGACCTTTGTTCATTTCTAGCTAATGACACTAATCACAGACTTAATTATAGTTAGAACTGCGCCTTATCGCAATCGGAAATTTCATTACAATCAGATAATAAAAACAGAAATTAAATTATTTTTAATAGTACTTGGCTAACGGAGAATGAAAAAGAATTTGAATTCATCTTAATTGAGTATTTGTACGTATGTATGCTTAAACTTTTAAAGAGATTTTACTATTTTTTGTCCACTGTTTTAAAAACAGATCGTGTATGAAATTAATGTGATTGTTTTTAAATTTAATTATTTAAATTATGTTGCCAAACTTGTGGGCAGAGATGTGGTTCGACAGTAAGTAATAACAAGTTGAATTATTTATTTAAATGCAAGACGCCAAACAAAAACAACAAAAAAAAAAAGAGCGAGCAACAAATATACAAATGTACAATACAATAATAACACAACTATAAAACAATGCATAGCAAAAAAGGAGGTGGAGGCTAAAAGCAGACAGCGCGACAATCGCAGCAGCAGCAGCAGCGACGGCGCTGCTAACAACGACAAAAATGCAGGCGACTGCGACGTGGCAGAGGCGTTGGCGTTGGCGTGGTGCTGCTGCGCTCGCTTAGCCTCGTTACAAGCGGTCGCGTCAGCCGCGCCCTCGGCAACGCCAACGACAGCTCTAAAGTTAAGGCAGCAAGAATAACAACAACAACAACAACAGCAGCCGCAGCCGCAGCTCAGTTGCCCTCCATGCGGCCACAAATCTTGACGCCGAATTCGTCACCAGGTGGCGATTTACAGCTGCACGCTGCAGTCAACGTTAACGTCAACGTCAGCAGCGTGTACTACTTTTGTTTTCATTGAAAACGTTTGCTGTAATATGTTTGTGGTATGCTGACGTCGGCGTCTCAGCCAGCTTGCTGCTCACATGGTCACTGAGCTTTGTTGAGCGACGCGACGTCGCGTCGTCGGCACTCATGACACTCATTTAAACTTAAACGCAAGCAGAGGCATAAGCTTGGGAGCTTGCACGGGGCGACCCGTGTTGTCAGCGTTACGTTTGATGCGCTGCCGTCAACTGCGCTGCTCGCAGCTCTCTGTCCGCTGCTGACTGAGCGCTGCTCTGGCTTTGCTTTGCGTTGCGTTGCGTTACGTTGCCTCGCTCGTTTGTTTTGGGTTGTATTGACCTTCTTAAAAAGTAGGTAACCTCATTTCTCATTTATCGTGTACAACTTACATGCTGCTGCCGCTGCTGCTACGTTGCGTCGCTGCCCCGCTCTCTGGCTAACTGTGCCCATGAGCCAGCTGGGTGGTGTGAGAGAGAAAGAGAGATGGGGAGAGGGGGAAGAGGCAGAGGCAACGCGACGATTGCTTAGCAATTGTCTGTCATTCAAGTCGTACGCACAGTGCGCGTCATTGTTGGACCAACACATTGGTCATTTGTATTTGACAGTGGGGTGTGAGGAGGTGAGCAGATTAACATTACTTGCTCATGTTTAGCAAAAGAGAGAGAAAGAGCGAGAGGAAGCGAGAGAATGTTTTGGCTGAACTCAGTACAAGAGCTTGCTGGGAGGCTGCGAGGAAATTCAAGGCTTTCATGTAATATTTTTTGATACTCTTACAATTGGGTATTATTACAATGCCATGAACTTGGCAACGTAAATAAATAATAAATAAATAAATGTTCTTGTGACTTCTTTATACTATGGAATTAAATCACAGACATTTGTTGAAAATTTACATGTTCTAAAGCTTAAGTAAATCCACTATACTTAGTTTAATTCAGATATAATGCAGATAAAATACATAATTAAATTATTTTCCTTAGGCTTAAACATTAATAAACAAATCTATAAATAAATTTATTCCAAAATAAATTTATTTATAATTGGAATTGCAAGAATTGTAGCTCAAAAAAGCTGAGAGTATATGTACATTTTTGTAAATAATTTTGTAGTTTTTTTTTGGCATGAATTTGTCAGTGCTAAAATATGAAATTAAAATAAAACTAATAATAATAATATAGTACATTTCATTGTCGTTCAAGGTTCTATGTCGTCTTTAAACTGAAATTTAATATCACAACGAATTTATGCTTCTACATTATTTTTTATTTATACACAAAAATTCTTTTTGTTTCAATAACATTATGATATCATTAAACACTATACAACATTGCAAAGTTTAGAACTTGAGAGCGTCATTTTCAGTTTGTTTGTATTCTGCTCTAATTCAGTTCAAAGGTCACTCAACAAAATAATGAATTTGGACAAGTTTAAATTTATTTTTAGATATTTAGGAAATGAATATCATTAATTTTCAATGTAATGCCCTTAAATTAGATTCATTAATCAAAGTTTGTGCCACAAAGTCGATTGTAATGCAGATGATCTAATATGACATTTTGACTTAGTTTACAAACTCAATGTCAATTAAAATTGTTGTAAATATTGTACAGATATTTATAGAGGCATGCACCTATAAATATAGAGAGTTATGTGAATGTAGATTTCCTGGTTCATTGTTGACGTCATGGGATCTGTTTCTGTTTTTATTTTTGTTGATTTCAATAAATAACTAAATAATCTTTAAACAAAATTCATATTGATTGTTGCACTTGGAATTTATGTGTATGTTTAATACATGCCTCCTTCCCCCCTTCACAATCCGCAATTGATTTCTAAGCTGTGTGCGTGCATAAACATTCAACATTTTTCGTTTGCCAGCTGCTGCTGCTGCTGCTGCGTCGCCGTCGTCGTCGTCGTCGTCAGTCTCGTTTACTATTGACACCATTAATGCTGCCATGCTGCCCCAATGTAGGTCAATTGCGCGCTAATTGCCCCGCACTCGCTGACTGAGTAGTGACTGTGAGCAAGCGACAGAGGGAGGAAGAGAGTGGCAGGGAGAGGGAGAGGGCGAGGTAGCTTCAGAGTCTCTCTCAATGTTGCCGCCAGTGCCGTTGAATGATTGACGCTGCCGTTGACGACGACAACAGCGCTGCTGGCAGCAGCTTGACCTTTTGGGCAGCAGCAGCGGCAGCTGCGTTTTTCAAAGAAATTTCGCATATTACGCATACGCCATGTATGACAATTTATTCTGAAGCGTTGCCGCCTCGCAACAGCTCAACACAAAGGCGCTTGTTATAATTTCCCGCCTCTTTGTAATCCCTCACCTCGCACCCTGTTGTTGTTGTTGTTGTTAAGATTGTTGGTTATTTTCGGCAGGGCAGCAACTCTGACCCAGTTTCCGCTTTTTAGGCACCGCAAACTCACAACTTAAAAACTCTGCTTTGTTTTTTCGTGTCGTGTCTCCAGAGTTCATGCATACTTATAAATATATATATGTATATGTATTTTGTTGTGCATATTTTATGATTTAATCAAAGATATTATACACTCACACACACACATTCATGCACCCAGGGCCAACTAGGGAGTGCCTGGGACCAAAGGGACCACAAGCAACCACAAGGCTGCCCCTCTGCCCCTATTTCGAGGGCAATAAAACTGAAACTTGACCCAATTCTGCCAATGGCAACCAACGACAGGCATTAAAACAGCTCCGACAATACAAATATATTCAAAATCTATGTAGATATATGTGTTGTATGTGATGCTGTATATGATGCTGAGCAATACAATATGGATATGGATATGGATTTGAATTTGAGTTTGGGGTTGCGGTTATGGTTGGGGTTGGGGCTGGAACTGGGATAGGGGCTGCTTAGAATGCGGGAAATTGCGGCACAAACTCAATAAACAATTGGCTATTTTCAATTTGATTGCTAAACTTCAAACAGACGCCTAAAAGCCCATAGAGTAAATGTGCTAATTATGGAAAGCATTTTGAATTTATGTTTGTGATAACTGAAGCACAGTCCATCTTCTTTATAGTGAAATTTATTTTAATTCGAATTGATTTAGAGTACATGGTTTTTTTATTAAGTGCAAATTCTAAAGTCAAGAAACTCGGTATAATCATGGTGTTATAAGTACATTGAATTTATTTGTTTTTGCGCCTTGCAGGATTCCTACATGAAAGTTTGCTTGAATATGATAGTTAATGCGAGTATATAAACTTACGATAGCATTTCCTTGGTATATTAAGTTAAAAAATACCTAAAACGGCTTAGCTCAAATGCTTCAAAAACACAAAAAAAAAAATTGCTATATTGGCTTTTGCCTTATTTAAATAAGCCTTAAAACCCCCTTAAAAATTGCTATTTATAGCTAAATTGGCATCATTGTATTAAAGTAAAAAGAAAACTAGAGAATTTTTATAATTTTTTAACCATCCTTGATGTTTATTTATTTTATAATTTATTATAGCACTGATGAACTCGTTATACTATTAATATATTTGTAAAAGTATTCATTTAACTATCGATAATACCCTTTAAAATCTACTCTATCCTTTTACTTGGATCTTTAGCTAGATTAGTTCAATTAGAGCTATGGATGTTGTGAATAATATGCATAATTATTTTCACTGACCGCCCAAATGATGTTATCCATTGATTAGTCAGGCGGACGGACAGACAGACACTTCACTCGCTTCGTTCACAATCTATAGCAATTCATTCACAATCTGCAAAGCTTAAGTTTTCAAGTCGTTGCTCATAGTCATTATTAATCGTATTCCTTGCCCCTTGATTATTGTGCTACCCGCTCTTCAATCACTTAATAAAGTCATTTGCCTAGGGCCAGGGTCATTCACAAATACACACATAAATATACATATATACACACACACACACACACACACATAGAGACAAACCCTAGTGAATTTACTGTGTTCTATTTTGCTTCGTTTCCTTTTCGTTTCGTTTCATTGGCTTGCTCAGGCGTAAATTGTGCTTCTATTTGACTATTATTATTATTATTGCTATTATTATGTATTTTCATTAGTTTATTGTGTTGTTGCTTGTTGCTAACCCGAACGAACTGGGAATTTTACTTGACTTTTTTCCTTGTTTCTTTTGTGTCTTGCGGCGTGTAATTTACGCGCTTCGATACTTTTTCTACTCTCTGTTAGCCAGGCTAGCAACTGACCGCGCTGTGTTCCTAACCTTGTGACTACAACTGTTGTTGTTGTTGTTGTTGCTGTTGCTGTTGGTTGTGGTACCTTTAACCTTTGCGTACTGTGAAGTCGACGTCGACAGCGTATCCTTGAAAGTGTCTACTGTCTGAGGGTCATCAACTACAATTTTGTTGTTGTTGTAGATACACTCACTTATACAGGCATATAAAAATATATATATACATAGTCGTTTATAAAATATAGCATTTGTATTTTCATGGCCAACAGAATCGGGACTCTGGCAGAAGAAGGAAGTCAGTCAGTCAACATGTCCATAAGGTGTGTCATTTGATAAGTGTGTGTGTGTGTGGTGTGTGGTGTGTGTTGGCATGTGCGCATTAATGATAATTATAAGCGATAGCTAGCAGAGCAACGTGAAGCCATTATCAGTAATTGCCATTGTCCAATATCGATTTTCATAGCTAAAACGCTTTGCATGTTTTGCCCATGCCCAATAACTATAACAATAACCAAATGTAATGTTTGTAACTATGTAGTATATCAATAAGTGTGTATATGTGTGCACATCCAAAGCAAATAAAGCTGCCTTTCAGGTCAGGGCTTTATACACTACACCACACATAGCTATATAAATAATAAAGGAAAAAATAACAAAAAAAAAAAAAAAAGGTTGCTTGATAATTATCTGACAATGAGCAAAACCGGGCAATGCTCATTGAAATCTGAAAAGCTAGAGAGAAAATTACTTACCTCACTCACTCTTGTAAAACAGCCCACTTACATTATGTATGTGTATGTATAGTATAGTGTAACTGAAGACACGAAACTGGGTTATAATTGAAGTCAATGGCGTTGACTTGGATTTCAACATAAATAATCGAAAAGAGTCTGCTTTAGTTGTAATAACTAAAGATTTATGTTCCGACTTCTTCGTCGTCTTCGCATTGTTTTCCTTTTTTAAGACCCTGTACTTGTAACTGACAAAGGGTGTGCTAAGTTTGTCAAAGATTGATAAAGTTATCAGCATCAACAGTTAACACGATATAACTGGGTTCTTGTATTTGAAGACCTTAATCTCAGCAACTATTTCTAAATATTCTTAGCAAGTTTTTGTATTATTTCCTTATAAATAAATACACTAGTCAAAATAGTAATTAAACTTTTACATTACGATTCGTGTTCTATATATTATTATTTACCCATTGTACACCTAATCAATTATTATATTTATTTATGTATTGAATCTATTTATTTTCTATGTACATTTTTGTTTTATTGAATTTTTTTTATTATTTTCAATTTTTATCCTCCGACCCCGCGAATCGAAAAAAATCGAATTACAACAGCAATTTTAAAACTTAAACATTACGTAGACCCAAATTAAAGCCAAAAACTTTAAAACGGTCGCATAATAAACTTGAGAGTTATTTGAAATTCGGTCCAAAGGGAGAAGAAGAACATAATATACTTTTTTTTTTCTTTACAGATTAATTACAGGGTCTCTCACAGTCAGACACACTCTTCCTCTCTCGACTTTAGTCTGTCCCACAAGTTTCATTTTTGCATGTTTCATTCCATTTCATTCCCTTGGCAGAAGCCTTCAAAAGTCGACATGCACGTGCGTGACAAAAATGATGACGGTTGCCTTTTCTTTTCACTTTGTTGATGAGAGGGGAAGAGACTTGTGTTTTTTGGGTTTGCATAAGAGTTGCCTGGCTGTTTGCCTGGCCAGAGATATCTCAAGGGTAGCCTTGCTCGCTTCTTGTTTCAATTCCATAACGTTTCGCTGCTAGAGTTGGCACCGCCCCGTTGACCATGAGGCCATCTACCTTCGACTGCGACCGCAACGGCAACAACAACAACAAAGTCGCTTGCCACTTCCACTTACACTCGACCAGACATGCTCTTTAAGCTCTTTTAATCATTTTCATGCTGCCTTCGCTTCTGTGTGTTTATTTATTGCCCTCCACTCGACAACAACAGCAACAACAACAACAACGTTGACTTCGTGTTCGCTTAGGCCTCAATCTCAATGTCTACCTCTTGTAATTTGTATCTTTAAGATACAGCAAATGCTGCCGCATCTCTCCAGATCTTCTTCACATTAAATATTTATTATGTAGCCAAAGAGTTAACTCGCTCAAAAAGGCCGCTGTCCGTTGGTCTCTCTCTCTCTGTGTCTGTGTCTGTGTCCCTCAATTCTTTGTGTGTGCTTTGTTTCTGTTTCTGTTGATGTTGCTGTTGCTGCTGCTGTGGTCGCTGGTCTGTTTCCGCTTCGTGTCCAAAAGTATCTCAAGAGCAATAACTACATGTGCTCTGCTATGGCTGCTTTGCTGCTGCGGTTTCTGTTTCTGTCTGCGTAGCTACTTAATGCCAAGCAACTTTTATATCGATCTCCCTCTCTCTCTATCAAGATATCTATCTCTCTCACTCTTCGAGGCTCGTCTCCCTCATTCAGTTTATACTCTTGTTCAGAGTACTTTAGTTGTGTTTAAAGTTTTAATTTCCAAAGTGAGTGAAATAAAATATTAATTATATTATTATAATAAAATAGAATTTAAAATTATTTAAACCAAGTAGTTTAATTTTATAAAGTAGTTTAAACTTAATAAATGACATATTATTTTATAATAGTGTGGAAAACAAACTAAAAATAATATATTTTTATTTATTACATTATAATGTAAAGTATTCATATATTATGTTTGTATTTTTTTTAGTAATCAATTTTATTTTTTTATACGTTCCTTATTTTTATTATAATTATTAATGAAATAAAGTCTGATCTTAAAACAATATTGCTTCAGTTAAAATCTTGGATAATTTGGAATAACTTTCTTAAGGGTATTTACAAATCGTTTTCCCTAAAAGAGAACAAACTCATCTGCTTTGTTAATAAGTATAATCCGACGGTATCCACTTCAACATCGTCGTCATCATCGTTGTCGTCATGTGTTTGCCTTTTTTTTTTTTTGTTTTTTATTTCTTCGTTTCATTGTTGTTAATCGCTTCTATTATATCGCATTTGCCTGCCTGCTTTTTCAGCTATCTGCACATTTTGATCTCGTTCGTCATTTTCCCGCCCCTCGTCGTGACACGACGCAGAACTTCTTCTTACTAATTACAGTTAATCATTTCACAAAGGTTTTTCCTACTATGCTTCAACTTATGTTGTTTTATTATTTCTTTTTCCTCTGTTTTTTCCCTCCCAAGTTGCTGGCTTTTAATTTGCATAGTAAATCAGTTCTTGCTGTGTTTTGGGTGCTGTCATCTGTTGTTTGGATTGTTTGCTTATTGTTGTTAGTTCGTTAGCTTGGGGGCGCCTCTTCGCCGGAAAAGCGTGAAAATTATGCCAGCTTATCGCTGTAGCTTTCACCAAATTCTTGTAAAAAAAAAAAGCCAGCCTATCGCTTCATTTACATCGTTTGACACTCACTTTGTGAAATTTGATAGTCGTTAGAAAGTATTCCAAACAATCGTGTACTCGAGACCATAAAGAAACCTAGACTTAACTTTGGGTCTGGGTTTGGTTAAAAATAGTATTGTATCAATAGTTTAATATTTTAATATTTATAATTTATATGACCAACCTTAAACTTTTAGTTCTTTGCCAAAACTGAACAGATTTTCAAGTGGTTTTGACGCTAAATTCATTCTGCATTCAAATTTTAACAAGATCCTTAAGGGTAGTAAATCACTGCTAGATATAAATATTTTAAATAATATTCATCTTTTAATTTATAGTGCTGTAAAGGCAAAATCAATTCAAATATTTATTTTAAATTAGTTATAGTTAATCTGCAAATCATTCCATTAATTTATCTTTAAAAACTAAAGTCGTTTTCTTTGACAAATTAATATTGAGTAATCGAATCAAAAGCAGGCGCTGTTAACGAGTTTAAAGTGCAAGTAAAAGTGAATTTAAGCAAAAAATCACTTCCTGTTTATGCGAATATTGCAGCTGCGAGGCACACACACACACACACACACACACACACACACACACACACTTGCACTTAATGAGCAGCAATATTTTGTGGCTATTTGAAAGCTGTTGAGTCTCGTTGTCGTTGTGCAAATTGAAATTGGTCCTTTTTGGTGAAATGAAAACGTCCAAAGCGAAGCGACGAGTGGTAAAAAATAAAATTGAAAACGAGCCACCGCAAGGCGTAGGGGAGAAGTGGGAGGGGTGGGAGTCAGTGAGGGGTGGGGTAGGGGAAGGGGAGTGTTGCCAAGTGTTGCGGTGGCAACGAGTCGCAAGTTGTTTGGGGGCAAGCGCGGTTGTTGTTGGCGCATGCTGGGCGACCGCACGCTTCGCTCGCAGTCAGCGTGAGTATCTTTCACTCAAATGAAAGTAATGAAAGTACACACACACACACACACACAAATACACACACACACTAAACGAGCGAGCGAGAAACGAAATCAAATGAAGAAATGAAATTTGCTTTCAAAGAGTTGAAGCTGAAACTCTGCAGCTGAAGCTGAAGCTGAAGTGACTGAGCCCCAAATGCCTCAGCTGCCAATTGTGACGCCGGCTGCGACGTCGACGGCAGCAATGAAAGCTTTTGGCACTGGCCGACGACAGCTGCTGCTGCTGCTGCTGCTGCTGCAACAAGCGGCAACAAGCGGCAGCCGTTTTCAAGGTGGCAACTGTCATTCACATTGGTTAAAGCCAAAGTCGAAGCTGGAGCAGCGTCCTCAGCTTGGCATTAACTTGACACCTTGTGCTGCTTGAAATTTATGAAGTGAGAGCGAGCTACCCCTATCCCCTCTCCTCACTCTCTCTCCCTCTCTCTTTCTGTCTGTATCTGTCTCTCTTCAACTGCAGTCAAGAGCAACAACACTTGGCATGCATTACTTTCTCTTCCTGTTGGCGCTAAATGATGGATATCATAAAAAACGTTTCGTTCCAACTCAGTTTCCCATGTGGGTGCAGCCCAAAAAACAAAAATAAATAAAGAAAAAAATACAAATTTAGTTGACCAAATACAAAAAAAAAGCGTAAACACAATAACAAATGACAGTTGTCGCTTGTCCCTTTGTCCCATGTCCCTTGGCCCTTGTCCCATGTCGCTTGTCTCGTATCCAAAAGGCAGCTTTATCTCAATTGCCTAAGCGCAGCTGCTTTATGACATTCTCCAGCTTTTTGGGCTTTTCTTTTTCTTTATTTTTTGTGCTTTGTTTCTATGGCTTGATTTTGTTTGTTCAAATGTCGTTTGTTGCATTTGAAGAGACACCCACACACACGACTGGCGACATGAGAAGTGAGAAGGCAGCTTGGCGAGTTTTCTTTACGAGTTATAATAGTGTCACCTCAAAGCTGCAGTTTATCTTTTTGGTGAAGTGATTTTGTAGTTACACTAATTGATAATTATTTCAAATATGTTGGTTTATTATTATTTTAACAAAGTTGAATAATTTTTTTTTTTTTAATTTTGTATTTAAAAATTTTAAATTAGAATTATTAAATTTGCTCCTATTCAATTCGTTATGCTCTATTGAAAATACAACCAGAAAGCAATGATCTTTTAAGATTCTGTTGGCTTTAAGCTAAACTGACTCATGTTGATTTTTGCTGCTAACGAAATTTGCATTTGTGAATTGTTGTTAGTTGTTTTAAGATTATTGCACAATTCAACAAGAAGTTTAATGACATAAACCATAAAGTGTGTGAGCCGCCAATAGCCAGGCACACTGAAGCAAATGCTATTGAAATGCCAAGAAAAATATATAACTACAGTTGGAAAAGAATTGTACATAGAAAAGTGAATCAGGGATTCCGGTATAAAGTCAATCTTAAAAGTACTGTTACGTGTAGCACTAGGAAATAGTCAATCAAATAAATAAAAATAAAATAAAAATAAACGGTGTCAAAAGTTCGGTAATCTCGAAATGTTTGAAATTTAGGATGAACTACTTGCTTCAGATTACGATTTTTCAATTACGCCAATATTATGTTTATTTTTTAGCGAAATTTAATTATTATGCTTTTTTTTATTATGGGGTTAACAATAATATCCTGATTACATCTTATAAATTTTAATCTTGAATTAGAGAATGATTTTTTTTGTTTTATCTACAAATCTTTAAGTTATGTGGTCTGTTTGACTGTTTCTCACTGTGCTCAGTCAGTTTTTAAAATGTAGATTTCCCCATGGTGTGCCCCCCGCTCTCTCTCTCTCCCTTTCTCTATCTGTTTCTTGCGATAAGTTGCGCTTTATGGCTGCGCCAGTTCATTAAATTTAGTTTACCAGACAGCGACAACAATGTCTGCACAGACCTTGCCTCCAACTCCGCCTGCATCTCCTTGTCCCTCCGCTTCTACTTCTCCGCCAGCTGATTGGCAAAGTTGTCCCCGGTTCAACTTCAGCTTCAGACTGCGGAACGATTTCGAGTAGCATTGCAAACTGGCAACAACAACAGCAACAACGACAACTCACGTATACACACAGTCCTGTTCTCACTCTTGCCTCTCCCCTCTTTATCTCTGCATTCTCCCCTGTTACTCCAACAGATACTTATACTACATACAGTAGTCTCCGACTCTGTGGCAAAGTAGTAAATTTAATGTCGGTTGCATTTAAATTGAAACTTGAGTTGCTGCAGGGGTGGGAAGGGGAAGACTGGGATGAGAGTGCAGCAACAACAACAACAACAACTGCTGCACGCCTTGTCCTCATCATTGCTGATGTTCTCTCAGCCTGTCGACAGTTTGAGTTAATTTCGTTGCCTCCGCCTTTTCCACACATTTAAGTACACACACACACACACACACACATCTCTATATCTCTTGCATCTGGCATGCAATGGGTTTCATTTCAGCTCTTCTCTCTCCCTCTCTGCCTCTCGCTCTGCCTCTCAACCCTCCAATTCCAGTGCCAATCTGAATCTCAAGCCCTAGCCCAACACCAATCCCAATCCCTTTTTATGGCCTCTGTCCGTCTGTCCCTCTGTCCGTCTGTCTCTTTGTCCCTCACAAATTTAAAGTTGAGCAACAACGAGTAAAAGTTGGCCCCTTGTGTTGTTGTTGTTGTTGTTGTTGTATTACTTTAACGCGCTCCACTGAAAGATACAAATTGTTATGCAAAATGGTGAAAAGTTTCATTTGGCATCCTCAGCGACCGAGTTTTTTTTGTTGTTGTGCTTTATTTTTTTTTTCTTTCTTTTTTTTTTTACTGCTGCTCGCTTTGCTTTTTATGCAAAATTTTTTTAACATTTTGATTTATTTTCATTTTATGTTGATCTGCTTTTCTGCTTTCCGCCTCTGTTGCCGTCGCTGTCTGCGCTTTTATTTAATTCTTTTTTTTTTTGCTTTTTAGTTTTGTCGTTTGTTGTTGTTGCCTTTACTTTTTTTTATCTGCCCATTGTGCGCAACTTCAATTGACTTTATTTGACTTGATGGTCTGATGTTTGGTCTCTCCCCCTTACTGCTTTTTTTTTTTGTTTTTGTTACCTCTCTTGCAGTTTTGTCATCGTTGTTGTCTGTCATCGTCATCTCTCGGATTTAAAAAAGATCCCTTTTTTTGTGTCAACCTTAAGTTTGCCTGCATCTTCCCCTCCACAAGTGTCTTCAGTTGGAACAATGCACACAATGATGATGATGCTATCGCAAACGCGTCGAGGCTGAAAAATTGTTGTGATTTTTATGCATTTACATTGTTTAATAAGTGCTTAAATTAAGCGACATTATTATAAATTGTGATCTCTACCCTTTAAGCTCTTAACTCTGATCAAATTACACGTTGTTGACAATATGTTATTGAAAGACTTGAAGAGGCACAAATCAAGTTACTTGTTGACTGCAAAGATTGGAATGGAGTTTGATAAATAAAACACTTGAAATTAGACAACAATTCAAATTGTCAGTTATTAGAAACAATTGTAAGGAAACAAAAATATAGCTTGGCTAATTAAAGTTATTTTTTTTTAAGTTATGCTGTCTATAAAATGTCTTTTTATAGAAAATTGTCAACTTAATCAAACTAAAAGTTAATGAAAACGCTTCAAGTTAATCCCAAAGTGCAGTTGAATTCATTTTAACACCCCGTTTCTTGAGTTTTCTCAATTGTATTCCAAATCGTTGCCCAATTATCTCTTAATATATGCAAATTTGCAAGCAGTTTAAAATCCAACATGATTTTATTTTTGCCCCTTTTGTGTGCGAAATTCTCTGCACAATTTTTGATAGAACCCAAGGCCAGCAATAAAAGAACTGGCATTGCCTCGAGCCATATTAAAAACGGGCTACAAAAAAAAAATCAAGAAAAAGAAAAAGACGCCCTAAAAGTTTGAGAGCTCATCGCACGTTTAATGCTCTGAATGGTCATTGAGATGGACAAACAGACGGACAGACGGACGATAATACACACGTATCGTAAAAAAAAGAGACGTTTGCTTCTAAGGTTCGTAATTACTAAGCACACACACACACATACACACATACACGGTCTACACGCAGCTCGTTAATTATGCCGTCTAAACCCACCAAATTATGACAAATTTCAATAAGGCCAACGAAGAAGAGGAGATAAAAAAAACACTGAATACGAAGAGAGTCAAATGAGTTCAAATAGTCCGCCCATTTAAATAAACAAAGTAAACGTGAGACTGAGGCAGAAACAGAAACAAGGCGAAGAGGCTATAAATGAAACTACGGCCAGACACATTCTATGGCAAACATTGCCCGAAACCACAGACCACAAACCAAAAAAACCGAAAAACCCCGAGAAGCTCGAAGCATGCGGCATTTGAAACTTATGATGGGTTCATGGTCAAAAACAACCTGAGTTTGTTAAAACAATAAAATATAACAAAAAACGCAAAGAACTTTGACAGTTGAGAGTGCTTGACTCACAGATACTCTGTACACAATGTTTTCTTTTTAAACTTGATAAGATTAAAATAAAACATAGATTATACATTTAAAATGATGCTTTAATATTTGACACGATAATTGGTAAGCAAGGGAGATTGAAAACAAAAAGAAAATTACTTTTGTCCAGTACAACAGATTATATAAATTGGATATAGATGAAGATACTGTGTTTAGGAAATACATTTAAGCTATTTCTGTAGAATGGAAATTAGGATTAAATATAATAGTAGATTAATGTTTTTATTATCTTGTATACAGAAATCATATTAGTTCGAATTAATCAGGTTTTTATAAAAGAAACAGAAAAATAAATAATAATTTTCCCAATATACTAGTATCCTTTTAACGTTATTAAAAACTAGAAAATAAAACTTTTGACATGCCCATTGTATGTATTTTTTTTATGTTCTTCCCAAGGTTTTTGTAGAGTATAGAAAACCTAGAAGACCGAGAGCGCAAAACATCAAAGCGATGAGCAAAGAGTCCCAAAACGAAAAGCAAACACAAAAAAACGGGAAGGAATATGAAGAATTGTTAGCTTGGGATTGGGACTTCAGTTCTATAATCTTGTGGATACACATATGTGCAAATGCCATGAATGTCACACCTTGGTCACATTTGAAGCACATAACTGGCTGTCAAAAGTATTGCCATAACTTGAAAGTTATTTAATGTGCTTGTGAATTGTGTATCTTTTTGCAGTTGCTCCCTCTTTGGTTTTTTTTTTATCTTTTGTATTCTTTATTCTTTAAATAATTGTCAAGGTTGTTGCAGCTTTGGTCTTTGACAATTTCCTTAAGAGAAGCGAGAGAGAAATATAGTAGTGAGATGAAAATACGGTTCATCAATAGTTGGGCTGCTTTATTCCTTATTTTCGAGATGCCACAGATCCAATTAAGGGCAGAATAATGAACGCCAAAAATTACAGACGCGCTTTGCATGCAACTTTAATGTTGTCTGCCTGTTTTTTTGTTTTTTCTCCTGCTCATCATCTTTGTATGTGTAAATGTGTATCAGTGTATCTTCTGTATGTTTGACCTACTTATGGCAGTTGTAAAAATTCAATAACACAAGAAGAGAAAAAAAGCGGAAAATTAACTGAAAACGGCACTCGACGCGGCTAAAAATTGATAAGACAGACACCCAAAGCAAAAATTGAACCAAGGCTGCAGCTCGGCACGATTTCTACTTGGGATGCCCTTCGTTTAGCTCAGTTCAGACGACGACAACGACAACGACATGGACAGAAACAGAAACCCAAAAGCCAAGGAGGAGTCGGAGACACACACACATATACACACTTATAGTTACACTTACAGTTTGCACCCATTTCCATGCCATTTCCCATTTACGTGGTCGCATATTCGAAACGTGAGTTGAACTCCCCGACACAAGAAGTACTTCGTAGTATGGTAGAAGACAAAGAAGAAGAAGAAGAAGAAGGCGAAGCCGGACTGTCGATGACACCAAGCGATGCGTGTTGCGTACGTGATGCAATCAAAATGTTATTAATAACGCAATAAAGTAACCATAATTTCGACCATTAAAATGCACACATTTTGCGCTACGTGCCAGCATAAAAATGCCAAATATAAAACCCCTAAACTGTTAAACCGTAACCCAAAACTTGGCCAAAACTACGAAAATGAAAAAAGAAAGATACAACAACAACATACAGACAGACAGGCAGACAGACAAAAAAAGGCCAAACAGAAACCGCGTTTTAATGTCATGTTCAAGTTTATGACAATGCTACGTTTACAGTAGTTAGTACACACTGTACTGTCCGCCCTAAAGTTCAGTTAAAGATAGATATATAGACAAGAAAGAGAGACGGTCAATATCAATTAGCCAGCTTTGGAAATATAATCAGAAACAGTGGAAAAAATATTTATATTTAAATGATACCCTATAAAAAATACTAAAAATACTAAGGATTTTTAAAAAATTTTATTTTTTCATTGTTTGACCTTTTTTTACACTTTTTCAAAAAATTTTGAACGCCCATAACTATGCCAAAACTTACACGATTTCTTTTCGAAATGTCAATTCATCATTGAATTATACAAAAAATTTATTTGTGAGAACTTGATTTGTCGATTGATCGACAATTCGATTCATTTAGAATTCAAACTCGATTTACATTTGGGATTTATATCACTATCCTTTAAACAGGGAGTTTCTTAAGGAGTTTTGATTATATCAGTTGCAGTGTTCAATTAAATATCAATTATTTGGCCAATTGAATAAGTTAAGTTAATTTTAGAAGACTTTTTGAAGGAGTATCGAATAGATTTTACTTAATGGAAATAATAAAAAGTTCGAAACACATAGATACATAGAAGGTGTAATAGAAAGAAAGAGACACACTTAAATGGAGAGATACAGACAGAAAGATACACAAAATAATATTAATTTTGGCTCACACACAAAATGCCTTTTCCCCACATGCTGAACAATTAGCCGAATCAAACTTTTACTACCAAAGACTATATATTTTGGCCTCCAAAAACCTATTAATGTGTGTGTATGTGTACATTAAGGTATAGATACAGATAGTCAGCACATGTTGTGCTGCGTGACAGGCACAAATGCATTAGGCACTGTGATAAAACATTGAAAAGCTTCTTGAGTGCTGGAAAGCACAGCAAAGATACAACAACGAGGCTGTTACACGTGAGTATATAGCATGCTTGTATCTGTGAGATACAAATGTATCTAAGTTGGCTCAAGCGACGCATTGTTGTTACATAAAGCAAGGGAACAGCTCGAAGTGAAAAACCAAAAAAAAAAAAAATTTGTTTAAAGGAGAAATCATTGGTGATTGTTTCTCTCTCTTTCTCTGTGTGTGTGTGGAAGTGTATGTTACGATATCAACAACAACAACAACAAAGCTCAATTGAGCTCGAATTATATTTATGACAGTTGCCAGCGATTGTTGTTGTCTTTAGTTTCGCTGCTGCTTTCCCATTTGCATGCTGAAAATGTGACGGTCTCTTTTTTTATAGTGTTGGAAAATGCAAATTTGTGCAGCGATGCGTTTTGCCAGCGTTTAAAGACGCGCGTGAAAGTCGCTACCAGCTGCTGCTGTTGAACTTCGCTCATAAAAATTGGCTAAAATAGCTAAGATTAAATAACTGTTAAGGATTTATTTGCTGCTTAAGTGTGGAAACAACATTTGAAGTTTTTCTAAAATTGGTAATTATTTTTTTCTAAAAAATGTCGTCTTTTTTTTAGGCGCTAAATTTAAAAAGGTACCGAGAAGATATTCTGTGTACACTAAGCATCATGCTTGTTTAAAACTTAGTACAGGGTATCTTAAAGTCAGTTTATATCGACTGTAGCTTTTCCTAAACGAGTAGATATGGCCATTAACCCTAGAACTCTGACTCTTTAAGAACTAGGCACACCAAACTTGCTATGTAAATTCCTGTAAATTTTAGCGATACTTACAGCTTAAGTAAAGGGTGTTTAACAGTCAGATTAACTCGACTGTAACCTCTCCCACTAGTTCAAAGAAAACAATTTCAAATGCCATTCAGCGACAGTGCAAAGATTGTTGGCCATTGCCGTGAAATTTGTGTGAATAAAACAAACAACGGCAGCAACAGCAACGTTAATAGCACTTGACAAGGTAAAGCGAGACGAAGTTGCTTTTCACTCCGAGCTCTGCAAACTATGCCTATATTAAGAGGGGGGGGGGGACCGCTGCTCGGCTACAGCGCTGGCCGTGAAACTATCGCCGCGGCGGCGTTAAATAGAGACGACATCGGGCATCAGCAAGATGGCAATGGACAAATATGCGTGTGTTATTTATTTATTTATTGTTTCAACTCGAGCTGTTTGATATTTGTGTTTGAAATGAGCCGAATCCAATAGCAACAACTGAAATGTTGGCTCATTGCCAAAGCAGCAGTTTGAGATGATTTGACCCCAAAGACCAAACGGTTGTTGCACTGAATCTCAACAATGTCGAATACATATCATGAGATCATCTGAAAACAACGCCCTACCTAACATACCGAACTCTGAGCAAATACCAATTGACAGTTCTCTCTTTTTTAGGGCTCTAACATATAACCAAGTTAGGGCCATGTTCACTGTCAGCTTTTGACGTGACAGCGCCTGTTGCCATTTGATTTATGGCAAGATTAATATCACATCTCAACTCGGCCTGTTTTTCATTCTCCTTTACACTACTATGTATTTTGATTATTATTACCATTATTGTTATTATTGTTTTCGAGTTCATGTAGATTTCAAAATGGATTTCCAACTTTTGATCCAATTTCCCTTTGTGCTGTCTTCGATTTCTTTCTTTCATTGGATCGTTTGGCTGGCAGACAGCCATAATTTATTACAAGTATTTGATATGTGTTGCAAGAATATAAAAGATGAAATGTTGGTCATGATATTGACGGTTTTATGGCATGTTCAGCGACATTAAGCATTACTTTAACGATCGCAGCATGTGAGAGGGAAATTCAGGAAGATGAAAAAAAATCATTCCTACCTTATATTGCTTTCAATTAAATATACAATTAATTAATGATATTTTTTTTTTGCTTTTCTTTACAGGTATGTAAAGGCTTTCACAGCTGCCATTTTTAACTAAACGATAAACGAATAAAAAACGTGTGAGTAATTATAATTTATTTAAATTGATTACGCGCTCAGCGAAACTCAATCAACTTCGTTTCGATTCGATCCGTTGGAAGATCGAAATCGACCCATTTAAGCAGCATTCGCAATTATTCATTTTGAAAAAAAAAAGACTTACTACAGCCAGCTAACCAGATTCCTGGGCACCTTTTTGAGCAGTTTTTAAGGCCTAAAAATACGCTTAACAAGCTTTTTCAATCTTAAGATACATTATACAAATACTGGAGTCGAGCAATTGTTAAGTTCTCCGTTGTTCAATGGTTATGTATAGAGATATTTCTAATCCATGAATCTAGCTATTTTGATTTCAAAATAAATTTTAATAACTTTTTTAATACAAACTACGCTCCTACCTAAGGCTGTATATAGCTTGAAATACTTTGGTTGGAATCTATTTATAAAAATAATATTAAATATGCTTATTTCGTATTCTGAAAGGCACAAATTTTAGCTTTCTAGGCTTAACCGTTTGACCTATACGCTGATTTGTTAGTCAGTCAGTCAGGACAAAGAGTTTTATATGTATAGATTTTACTAAAAACATATCTCTTGAATTTTTACATAATAGTTTCAAAAACTTATTAAGTTTGAGTTTCTATTTAAAATTCAGGCTAATTATTATGCTTCCCTCACTAATGTGCATCTTCATTATGTTTATTTCATTCAATTGCTGAGTATCTCTTAGTCATAAACTGCCTTGCTCTCATTTTTTTTCACTTTACGAACACCAAAAATTTGTTGTGGTCGCGCCGCGTGCGTGCCCCAAATATCGTCAGTTGAAGTATGCGGTTAAATGTGTAAAGAGGGGCAAGGTAGGGAAGGGTAGGTAGGTAGGTAGGTAGGTAGGTAGATAGGTAGGTAAGGAAGAGCAGAGTAGAGTGTAAAGACGACATGTCATAGGCATGTCGAAAGTTGGGCCGTTGGGCATGGTCAGTGATGGAGTTGGCCAGCTATTGTTGTTCAACTAACTCAAAAACTTAAAAGCAGGTCACATACGAATACACATACAAAAATATTCACTAACAAAAAAAAAAAAAGAAATAAAGCGCCTCTAATTTCCCTGCGTTTTGCTGGCGTTTAAAGTCGCGGTCAAATTTTTAATTGCGGATGCGCAGACTTTCGATTTCATTTCATTGCTGTGGTTGTTGTCGCTGTTGTTGTTGTTGCCGCTACTGAGGCCTACAGCCGGCAGCAGCGGCGTTTTAAGGCTTTCCAAAAAATGAAAAAAAAAAAATATAATAAATAAATACAAAATGCTGCTCAGTTTCACTTGAGGGAAATCGCAGCAGCTCCCGGTGTCGTTGTTGCTATGACATAACCGACGTTGCCGTCGCTGCCGACGTCGCAGCTGTGACTACGACGGCGACGGCGACTGCGGCTTGTGGAAAGTTAAACACAAATTTGGTTTTGTCGCTGGATTTTGCTTTTCAGCTTTTGCAACTGTTTTCATTTGTTGTGAAAAGTGATTTTTTTTCTGGGGCAGCTAATAGAAAATTGTGCAACTGCTTTGACAAAATAAGAAATATGCAAATATTTTATTTTTGCAAGTGACAAAAATTATTGTGCTTGATTTATTAATTTGTTTCCTAATTTATAATTTATCGTTTATGATATTTTAAACAAGTTAAGAGAAGTAATATTTAGATTCATTAGGTGTTATTAAAAAAAAAAATCTGGATTTTTGAGTTAGTCAAAACAACTACTTAGCTAACTTTACATTAATTTGGAAGAATGCCTAGCTATCGAAACTGATAAATGTTTCGACAATATGTATATCCAATTTATATATGAGCCAAACTTTCATTTAAATGAGGCGCTAACGATGTCGCCTTGGAATGGGATTGAGTCACAGTCTGAGTTTTGAGTCTTTGGGGTCTGCGAACGAACTAATAACAGATGATAATAATAATCACTTAATTTGAACTCTAATTTGTTGCCCGCACAGTGGGGCAAGTGGAGAGGGGGGAAGGTGAGGGGGAGAGCATTCACTTAATGACTTTCTCAGCAGCGTGAAAAACGAAAGGTGATCTGCTTTTTCTACTCTTTTATTTATTTTTTTTTTTTTCTGTATTTTTTCGTGTTTTCTCTTTCATTCAACTTATGCAAAACAATGAGCACTTTTTGTCCAGCTGCCCCCGTCGCCCCTCCGTCGAAAGCCTCCATTGTGGCGACCTGCTTA
The DNA here is from genome assembly GCA_963924055.1 of Drosophila limbata. Taxonomy (NCBI): domain Eukaryota; kingdom Metazoa; phylum Arthropoda; class Insecta; order Diptera; family Drosophilidae; genus Drosophila; species Drosophila limbata. The sequence continues at coordinate 30,143,596 of OZ001352.1, read as the reverse complement.
GGCTTTCGAGTCAAAAGTTGAATTCAAATCCGTTGGGCGCACTTTGAACAATTTCGTTTTGGGAAAAGTAAAGTAGAGGTCTGGACACACACACACACACACACACACATACAATGCATACATGCATTGCTTGCATGTTCGTGCTTAGTTTACATCTGCACATATAGTATTAATTTTTGTTATTACTTGAAATTATAACACTTAATTGCAGTGCATAGCAATGCAGTTTGTACTCGTAAACAATTTTATTTTGTTTTTTTTTTTTTTTTTCATTTTGAATGTGCAACCTGTTCATATAACAGATTTAATATATACAGCTGCATATAAGAGCGTTTTTTTTAGATTTGTATAACGGCTGGCAATCAATTGTATTTGGGATCAAGCCGTTAGCAACTAATATGTTCTGTTTGCATAGTGTGAATATAACAGTTGCATAGCTCTTTAAAGTTGACCTAAACATAGCCTCAAACATAACAGTTTATTTTTATATAGCAGCTTAAATAACTAAAGTAATTAAGAGTGTAAAACAGTTGCAATTCACATCGATCAGATTTGCGCATTCACATGTGATTTCTTGTCAGAAGTATCCATAAATATGTATACAAATCGATCCCATTTATAAATTTAAATATATTAATAATAATAATTATTCACACCGATCACATTACACATTGACAGGTATAACACTTGCTTTATCATATACATATATCAGTTATTATTCACTTCCTCCCTCCACTCATATAATCCATCCATTCCCTTTCCACCTTTTCGGACTCATCTCTGCACTGAGACTCGCATTTCAAATTCAATTTCCTTTCGCTTTGCCAATCAATTTAAATCTCGCCTGCATATCCAGCTGGCTGGGCAAATCCAACAATGCCGGAACTACACTCGACCCAAAACAAACTCACAAACAAATAAAAGATACAAAAAAAAAAACAAAATGTGTGTATAAAAAAAAAAGAAAAAAGAGATTCATGCACTTTTTAGCTTTTTTCGGTGGCGCGGGGCGATTTCACTTGAATTCGTAACACCCAAAAGAGAGTTGCAAAATTTGTCGAGTTGAGATTTGTGTTTTTAAAACAAAAGACAAAAACGAAACCACCCGCGATTTGTAGCTTACACACACACACACACACAAAATCTCACCCGCTATCACATGAGTTAAAACTCTCTTTTCTCTTGTTGCTGTTGTTGTTGTTGTTGCTGCTAGCCGATTATCTACACCTTTCACCTTTCACGCCAACAATAGCAACAACAACAACAACATCTAAAGCCCCTTTGACTGGCTGTGTCTCTGCTTTGTTTTCCCACTTTTTGATCTCCCAAAATTTGCAGCCTTTCTAATTTCAATTGTCGTCTTCTCCACCTCCTTCAATCCGAATGTGTTGTGCAATCTTTTAAGCTTAATTGTTAAGAAAAAAACTCCTTGCAATATTGAATTGGATTGAAGCTAAAGTTGAAATTTGCAGCTGAGTGACATTTATACGTGTGGCAGCGCCCACAAGCTGCAACATGGCACCAAAAGCCATGACAAATATGTATTACATAAACACACTCTGAGGGATTTCCACACCAGGCAGGCAACTGCAGCAGCAACAGCAACAGCAACAACAACAACAACAGCGGCTAACAAGTCAAACAGCCACACACTCCCAAATAAATACAAAAAAAAAGAAAAAAATACAAAAAATTAGTTTCACCTCTTTTTCATGCCATGCGCTTAAAAAGCGCAGCAAATTATAAACAAGCAAGACTGACAAAGCGCTAATAAGAGAGAGAAACAGAATGCGATTGAGATGGAGTGAGAGAGATAGCAACGCTCGCTATGCAGCGCCCACAGCTGCCGTCGTCGCAGTTGCAGTTGCAGTTGCATTTTGGTAACAACTTTTTGGCAATACCAAAAAAATGTCAAAAAAAAAAAAAAAAGCTGATAAAAATAAGAATAACTAAAAAAAATATAATAATAATAATACATAAATAAAAGAAAACAACTGCAACAAATGACAAACTGTAGTCAGCCACGGCGTCGAAGTTGGCAGCGACGCCAGCGTCGACGTCGCCTCGTTGGGGACGATTACATAACAAGCGCGACACGTTTTGTGTTGAAGCAACAACGACGCTGGCGACGGCGACGACGACGTCACATGGCCAAAAAAAAAGGGGGCACGACTGCGCGACTGCCACAAGCTTTTGCCGGCGCAGGCGACGACGTAATGAGCAAAGCAACAACAACAACAATAAAGCACACTCGTCTTGGCTTAGCTGCTGTTCACGTTAACGTTAACGCTGCCACTGATTGAACTCGAACAATTTTGCCAGCGCTTTGAGACTTTCTTTTTTTAAACAGATCTTTATAGTTTTGTCCGTATAACTCTGCCTTAAAGAGACCTTTTCGAAAACTAACTGTAACTGCAAAAAATAAGAACAACGTGTGCAGTTAGCTGACTACGAGATACCCCGTAAGTTGCTATTATCTATATTTATAAAATTCTTTGTCCTGACTGACTGACTTGACATTGTGCATACCAAACGGTAAGAACTAGGAGGCTGAAATTTTCATATGGCAAATTTGTGACAAATTTCTCATCTTTTTTTAAAAAAAAAAAACAAAAATTTACAAGTGTTCAAATGTAAAAGTTTTAGGCCCGTTTTTCAATGTCTAAATAAGGTGTTTGATAACTATTGAAAATATATTTTCACGTAAAATGTATAGAAATGACTGTAAAAATTATTAAAATGAGCACAAAAGTAAACCGAGCAAGAGCATAAACGAGAGCACGATTCCATTTGTTCCTTTGAATGTGCTCTTTGCTAAGCATGAGAGCAAAAAGGAAACGAAATAACTTGCTTTGCTCTTTAGTTTTGCTTTTTTGTTCGAGAGCAAAATATTAGGACCCAGTCCGAGCACTTCGAAAAGCGTTATTTTGGGAACAATGAAAAAAATAGAGTGATTTTTGGGAGATCTGGCTTATGTGTACATTGAAAAACGGCCCTTAGTTAATCTATGGTGTATAAATAGGATTAAAACTCATAAAAATAAAAGGTGCAATTCTTAAAAGTTTGTTTAAAATTGTTAGATTTGATTTCTTTTTAGTACTGAAGACTTTTCATTCACTGTGTATTGACGTTCCCTTAAAATAATATTTATTTTGGAGAATATCAGCTACGTATTAACTATGTTATGTATTTGTTTTTAGAATCAATTGTTAGTAAACAACAAATAAATCATTAAAATCTTTAGAAGATGGTAAATAAAAGAAATTACACTTATGAGTACAATATTTTCAACGGTCAAATTATAGTTGAAATCAAACAGAAGTTCTCAATTAGGGTATTCAGAAACTCTAGTATTTGTGTTATGTGGCAAAGTGTTACATGTTGTAATGACAACAAACACACAGAAAAAAGTATATCACACCAAACATGCCCTGGGGTATGTATACAAAATTCGTCGTATTTAGACAAAATTTCAAAAGGAGAAAGGTTGCCAGACTGTTAAAAGTATCTAACGAAATAAGGTCACACTGAGGTTGGTATTGATATTGGTTGCAAAACATAGTAAATTTTGTTGGTCCGGTGGCTCTACGGTTAGAGTCGCCGACCTGTCAAAATTAGAATTTTTAGTTAAATAACTAGGGTTCAAATCACACAAGTGATATTTTTAGTGATTGTCCCTTAGGACAGATTTTAAATTTAAATAAAGAGATGCAAATTTTTTAAATTATTAAATTGATTTTTTACAGTGGCAAAAGCATTAAAAAAACAAGAGTAAGAGAGGGTGAAACCAAATGCATGAGCTAAAACGAAATAAAAGGAATGCTTGCTTTATACAAAACAGCTGTTCATTGAAATTTAACTCAATGATATCATAAATACGACAACAGAGACTTAAAAAGGTCACTCACTAGCTACAGTGTTATCACTTTGCCACATAACACAAATATCATAGTTTCTGAATACCCTAAATATTATCGACAGTGCTTACTATCGATTATAAAACAGCGCTGTCACATATCTGCGCTTACAGGGTATTTATGCGATAAGAGATGCTTACGAGTGTATCTTTCATCTTGGCCAACTGTTTGGCGTGCGTCTTTTGGGCCGCCCTAATTTCGCTTAATTACACACAAACAGAAACACACACGCACACCACAAACAGAGATAACAACTTTACAACTTGTGCGTAACTGCGGCAACGTCGCCCACATTTAAGCCAACTTATTATTATTTTTATTTTAATGTGTCTGGTCAAAATTTGTGTATTTCAACAACTTTTTTTTGGTCATTTCTTTTTGGTTTTTTTGATGTAATTCATCGGCTTTTAGTTTTGTGGCACTTTTGGATTTATTTTTATTACATTTTCGGACTGCTTAATGTTTGTCAGCGCAGTTTTCACTCTTTAGCTTAAAGTAAAAATTTACGTTTATTTACAATTTGTCTTCATTTAGGGCGACACACACACACACATACAGAGTTTCGGGGCCAAGTCTTTTCTCTGTCTGTTTTTTGTTGTTGTCACGCAGCTCTCTTAACTGGGCCTTGACGATGGCCTGGGTTGGTCTGTTTCTTCCTCTTCATCTTGAACATTTCGTTGATCTGTTTGTTCAGTTTCAAAAATACAGTTTTTAGTTTTCTTTGGCCCTGTCTGATTAGCAGCTCATCTGAAAGTTTGCTTATAAGTTTAGTAACTACTATTTAAGTTGGCCAAAAAAAAAAGTATGTGTTAAATTGTGACACTTTATTGCTCAACAAGATTCAGTTTATACACCAAAATTGTGACCAAGACTGTGATTAATTGCTATCTAGTTACAAATCAGTTACCACAATCATAAATTGATTAGATTAAGAACCTGTTGCAGCTAATTAGCAGATAAGAACTGTCAAAGGGCAAACGAAACAAATGTTTTGATTGTCCCAAAAGAGCAACAAACAGTTGGGAGAATGAGAAAATAAAAGGAGGCTAATAAAAACAATTAAGCAAAAGGCAATAAAATAGAAAATTACAAAACAAAAGACCTAAAAGATGGACAAAGTGAGAGAGAAAACAAGAAAAAAAAAGGAATTAATTCCGAGTGTTTTCCTCTTGCTCTTCTACTGTTGATGCAGCTGCTGCTGCTGCTGCCTTCTACTCGTATTCTTGACGCCGACTGCGGCAGCGACGTCGCGTCGCGTCGGCCACCAACGCTGCTTGAAGAAGAAGAAGAAGCAGCAGCAGCAGAAACAAAAATCGTGTGTGGCTCCTCCATCGTCACCGAGGCCGAGGTCGACTCTCATGTTTGCTGTGTGTATGTGCGTGTGTGTGTGTGTGAGTGTGTGTGTTTCTGATTGTTTAGGCTCTGAGTCTGCGCTTGACACACACACACGCACACACACGAAGCCTCACAACTTTGGTGGCATTCTTATAATTTTTTTTTATTTAAATTATTAAAGAAACATAAAAAAATCAACGTTGTATTATAAACTGAGAAGGGGTTTCCTTGCCTTTTTCGGGCTGCGACGCGCAAACGCGTCTTATGGGATCGACAGATACAGCGGGATAAAGCCAACTGAGCTCCAGTCAACCATTTGAATTTACTGTAGTTGTAGTTGTAGTTGTTGGTGTTGGTGTTGTTGCTGTTGCTGTGGCGGCGATTCACATGTACCTGATGTGATGTGGTATCTGGAGACGAGGGCCACACACAAAGCATCGCACGCACGCACTTCAAATTAGCCTAGCCACAGAGACAGATACAGATACAGTCACAGATACAGATACACAGACATAGCTACTGCTAAAGATACAAATATGTTCGTGGATGCACAGACATGGTCACTCAAATAGCACAAATGCATTAATTACTTTAATTCAATAATCATAGAAAAGAACTAATGTTTTTTTTTGGCTTACTTAGTTCTTAAATTATTTGTAGAAAATATCGGCATAGCAGAAATTAATTGGACACTTAAATGATTCCAGTCTATTATTGACAAATGAGATTAAAACGGATCATGTGGCATTCTCTAGCATATTTACTAAACTTACTGATTGACAAAAATTGTGGGAAATACATTTCCAAAATACAATTCAGGACCTAAACTATAAATTCATTTTATTTTAATAATTTTGTAAATTTATTAATTGACAGAGAAATGCACACATAAGATATTTAATTACTTTATTTTAAAATTTATCATAATAAGCAAAGTTATTCTGGAATTTCTAAATAATTAATTGTCAAATATTTTCAGAAATTTATAATTAAAATACAGCAATGAACATGCAAATATTCCAAGTTACAAAGTGAATTTCTTTTAATTGATTATTTTATTTAGGAAAAAATCGAAGATAATTATTTTAGTGCTAATTATGTGGCCAGTGCTGTGCATAGTATGTGAGTGTTCTTTGCATGTTGCTCCAGCTCTCGCACGTCTCGCTTTTAGAGTAATATTCATCCATCCGTCCATCCATCAGAAGGGGCATCCATCATACAATGGACACGGGAAAAGAGCAGGCGAAGATTGAATTATTTGCCATTGAGGCGTAATTGTTAGAAACGAGAAGCTTGAGAAGAATAGACCGCAACAGAACAGATCTTGGGCCACACACAGACGCACTCATTGAGTTCAAACTGTACAGGTGCCCCTCTCTATCCTCGACTCCTCTAGTCAGCTGCCTGTTGCCCTTTATGCCAACTGGTGGCACCTTTATATTTCTTTGCCTTTTAATGAGCGTAAACAAACGCCGTGGGTAGTCGAGGTTCCATTGCTAAACAATGCAAAGTCTTCTTCTATTTGCCTCGGGGTTTCTTGTGGTTAAGACTCTGACGGCGTGAAGGAAGGAATCCTTAGCAATTGCCTGTCAGTTTTCTAACCAAGGACTATTTCATAATTAACCCGTGTGTTCGTATTCATTTTCTCTGCCCACCCAGAGACAAAGGACACCCGCAATCGTTGTTGTTTTGACACTGAGATAAGATCCTGCCTGGGTGTTCTTTTGTTCCTTTGTTCTCTCATTCAGGCATTCAAATACAGATGGAAGATAACCAAGCCAAGACTCTGGCTGTGACTGTGACTCTGACTCAGCCAAATTGCATTGACAAATTATTGTCACCAGTTTGAGCCATAAAATGTTGCAGTCTGTTTTTTTTGATTTGACAATTGTCCGTTGTTCAAACTGTGGAGATTAAATAAATGATCAGAGAATGGACAGGAAATGGATTGTTTAGAGAAACAAACCCGTCAAAAGATTGAGTTATTTTCTTTTAACCAGCAAATACTACGAAAATATCACACTTTCAAGCGGGTCGGATATTGTATTGTATAATCGCCTAAAAACCAGCATAAACCAAGCCAAGGGCAACTTGAAACTTGCCACGCATTTTTTCGACACTTTTCTCCACATTTGCCCATTCCCCATTGCCCGGCCTAAAACAACTCCCAAGAAAGATAGAGAGACAGAGGGACAGAGAGAAATAACAGCTTAAAGACTTTGGTTACAATGAGCAACTAAAAATAAAACATGTTAGGGTGCTCGACTTGGAGATACCCAGTTTCCAGATAAAATCAAGTTTTTTAAATTTCGTTATAAAATTGTTTTTTAGAATTCTAAATTTAAAATATCAAGTTTTAACTTGCAATCAATTTCTTAGGTCATAATTGGATAAAACAATATCTTAAACTTGATTTTGAGACGGATATTTCTTCTTTTTTTTTAAATCATGTCAAAACAGACAAATTTTCGAAATACAGTCGAACTTCACTAACTCAAATCACCATTATCCAAAGAAAATGTTCGAGTTATGGCGATATTCGACTTATAGAGTTCTTTTTCTTAAGATTGTTTATTTTACTGTCACACATTTAGCTCGACTTAAAGAGAAATTCGAGTATTTAAAATTCTCGAAAATTTAAAATCCTATGTATTTTAAATTTAATCAACTTCTCGTGTAATGAGCAACTTAAATCGATTTTTCGATGTATTTTTACATATCTTTCAGTGAGTCTACTCGTTCAAAAGATACCCTGTTTACCTTTTAAGCTCAATGTTCCGATTGAAACTTGTTTTAAATTTAGTTCTTTAGTTATTTGCATTTTATTTATCAATCGATTGGTTTCAAAAAAAAAGTTAGCTAACTGTGTTGTAAACTAATATACTCACTTTATTGAGTAAAGGGTAAACCGCGTAGAAAACTGCAAAGAAATCAAATGAAAATAGTAAATAGTCTATGAATTATCACACAGCTAGTTTCGCCCTATTACAAAACTGGTTACGACCGAGCACGAGAAATACAATAAATAAAACAAATGCAATAAATATGATAAGTATGATAATTAACAGTAAGTTTACAAACTGACCTCTCTTGGTAACAGGAAAATTATCTCAAAAGGCTAGAAAGTTTGAGATTTTCAATTGATAAGACTTTTGTTAAGTTTTGGCCAAATTTGTCTACGTGTGTGTGCTTGTGTGTGTGTTGGTGAGTGGGAAATGCGGAAAGCTTCAGGCGTCGGCTTTTCTTGGCTGTTGTTGTTGTTGTTGCTCTCTAATCACTCGGTTTGTTACATGGACAACAAGCTACAAAGTATTGTGCAAATTTGAAATGTAAATTTCAATTTTGCCAGCGAGAGATGGGAAAAGAGACGGAGAGAGAGAGAAAGAAGCTTAAGCAAAAGCGAAAACGAAAAGCGAAGCGAGGCGAAACAAAAGATTGCAACGAAACCAAAAAACGGCAATTGCTGCAAACTGATTACGAAAAAGTCTCAAAGTTTCACTCGGCACGAGTGCGGAAGTTATCCCACGGCATTTGGGCAACTAACTCTCCACGCTCTTGTCGATGTGGATGTGTGAATGTATCTTAGCTGCTTACAACTTCATTTGTGTATCTAACGGATGCGCGTCGTAACTGTGTGTGTGTGTGTGTGTGTGTGTGTGTGTGTGTGTAGCTTGTCCAACCCGTTTTCGCATTGTGAATTGTTTGTGGCATGTCTTTTTGGGGTATAACTTTTTTTTTTTAGTAGCTTCGATCAGCGCAGTTAAATTGACTCTCAAAGCCAATAATAAAATCAATTAACACTTTCGTCAGCTGCCCACGCAGCACGGTTAATGAAAGAGTAAGAGAGAGCGAGAAAGAGCGAAAGAGATAGGAAGGTATAGTATTGCAGCTGCTCTGCTTTAGTTTTCAAAATTTTGTCAAATCTCAAAAAGGTGACGAGATGAGAATGGGAATTGGAATGAAAATGTGTAACGATGACGATGACGTCGACACCGCTGTCAGCTTCAACCTCAGCGTCGATGTCGACGCCGACGTCAACGACGCGTCGCTGCCTGCCTTGGTCGTCAATGCGTTGTGCGGTCCACATATTTTGTGTTGCTTTGTTGCTACTGAAAATTGGGTTATTGTCAGCGCTGCTGGGGGGCAGAGGGCGTGGGGTGGGAGGTGCGCTACAATTTTATATTGAACTTATGGTTTTATTTATGGAAATTAGTGTCAAGTAAATCATGTGCATGCGCTTTTACAATATCAATAGGCATTACAATTTCTAAAAACAGCATATTGAAAATCGATAGATTATAAAGACAAACAAATAAAACTTAAAATACAAAAAAAACTATATGAAAGTATAAGGCAGCCGAGTCGAGGGGTTGAGTTGGTTAAATACTAAAACTATGAGAGGTGAACCACTTTTTGTGTCGTTTCCGCTATTTGAAGGAAGTGCTGAAAGGTCAGTGAACGTCCAATGGCCTTTGATTTGAAATCTAAGCACAAATATAAATTTAAATACTTTAGGAATGATCAACATGATTTTGAGCAGCAACCTTAGAAGGCTGCTAACTATACCAAGTTTGTGTGTGGGCTGTTGTGGATCGTAAGCTGAGAACATTTTGAAAGAGAGTTAAAGCTTTCAATTTAGAGATGGGTACATCAGTCAATTTTTGAGTTGGACAGCTTTTGGATAGCCAATTTCGCAAGTCTGTCAGTGGCAGGCACTCAGTAACTTCCCTACCTCCCTGATTTCCTCATTTCTCTCCAGCGATAACTCAACTAACGCAATCACAACTCTCGCCCGACTTTCAACACCTTCCAGTTTGTTGTCGGTATTTGCAACTTCAAAGCAAACGACAGTAATGCGTCTACTGTCAAATTTTCACACATTCGAAGACTCAGCTGTAGTTGTGGTCGCTGTGTCTAATAGGCAACAGATTGACTGCAAGAGAGAAAGAGAGAGAGAGAGCTAGAGTGAGAGAGGAAGAGGAAGAGGTAAAGAGAGTGAGTTACACACCACACACAGTAGCTGACATGTGTGTGGCCCGGGCCAAAGGACAAATGGACACACACGAAGCCCTACGGTCGATGCTAATTTGCACGCCATAAATGAAACGAATGTGTTGAGTGGGCATACAGCGAGTCGGAGAGAGGGAGAGCGAGGAGTAAAAGAGAGGCAAAGTGAAGTGGAGTGAAGAGCCGGCAACTGCTAGTTGGGTGGGCCAAGACAACGCCACCAACGTCGACGACGACTGCAGGCGACGTGACATGCGTTACCGACAACGCCCCTGACTTAATACATACACACACACACACACATAGTACATGTGTAACGGCATATACACACACATATGCCTATATACTACACCCCCAAAAACTGAAACTCAAGCAAGCGCCAAGAGCAGAGCAGGGGTAGGAGGAGAAACAGGAGAATAAAGCAACCGCGATATGAGTGCAATCGAAACTGAAGCCATCGTCGTCGCGCACTTTGATGTAAAGTAGGAAGCGCCGATAAGTCAGCCGCGACAGCAGCAGCAGCAACAACATCAGCAAGGCTACGTAACGGCGGCTCAATTGAAGCGTTGCCTCTGTGACTAAATGATTACGGCTTATCTACTCGAAGGACCTGCCTGCGACGGTCATCGTTTCGGCTTGGCCATTCCATTTCATTCCATCATCATCAGTTTCACATCATGCCGTGGCCTCGTTCGCCTCGCCCTCGTCAGTTGTTGCCGTCCTGCACTACACATACACACACACACGCACATGCCCATTTATATACATAGTAGTACAATTATCAGCTGCCGTTGGCCCTCAGCTCTAGCGCTCTCTCGCTTGCGCGCTCACCAGAAACAACACAACAAACTCTCTCTTTGCAGTTGCGCGCTCAGTGGTTTTTTGTTCAGTGTCGTTGTCGACAATGCTTCCTTTCTCATACGCCTATTCGACCTCACACAGAGCGCCCCACCGACGCCTCTCACTTGAAATAGCCAAAGAGTGTAGGTGTAGATGTGTGCCCCGCGTGTACTCATCTCTCTATACATATGTGTGTGTGTGTGTGTACGTTTACGTTTCGCCACACTACGTCGACTTCGTTACATACTCGTAGTGAAACGAAACGAAACGAAAACTGAAACGCTACGAGCAGCGCTGCTAGCGTCGACACCAAAAGTCTCACCGAACATTGAAATCGGACAGCAAATGCTGCTGCCGCTCACTCAATAGCAGCGCAAGCAGCGACGTTGTCGTTGTCGTTGCCGTTGTCGTTAGTCGCTCGACCCGTTGCTCAGTTGACTACACTCGGTTCAGTTCTCCGCAAACTTTCAAGCGAAGCGGTTGTGGTTCGTTCTCATTTTCGATCGCCCACTAAACAAAAAATAAATAAAAAAGCTGACAGCCAAATAAAGCAGCAGCTGCTACAGCAAAAACAACAATTTTAGATAAACGGCGTGTGGAGCATTGCAGGGTTTCAATAGTTTTGTACAACTTAAAAGTGTTGCAAGCACAACAACAACAACAGAAAAAAAAACAAAAAATGTTTGTTCATTTTTAAACATAAATTGAACGCGTTGAACGGTAAATCTAACAACAAACAGCAAAAATCATAAATTATATAAAAAGCGAAATAAGCTGAAAAAAATAATAAATAAAATTACTTAATAATTTGATATACATATGTGCAAGAGTTTTTAGTGCTTTTGTGTAAATGTGTGTGCAACAAGCAATTCATTGAAAGTTTATATAAATTTAATTAAATACAATAACAACTGCAACAACGACAATAATAATATTAAAAAGCGTTAATTTGGTTGTAAAATGTTTGAGCCGTATGTGAAAATCAAAAAAAAGCGAAACGTGCATGAAATTTATCAAAATGAGAATGTCGATGTCGATATTGTCGATGTGAATTTGGAGCAGCAGCAACAGTCGCCGCAGCAACAGCAACAACAACCAAGTGATAATTGTTGCTGCCAAAGTGGCTCGCAAAATGTTGCTAGTGTTAGCGCATTAAGCAGCGCATTGGCCGAGACGTCAGCTGCGACTGTAACAGCGGCAGCGGCAGCAACAACAACTGCCAGCAGCAGCAGCAGCAGCAACAATTGCAGTCGCCTGCAGCAATTGATATCAACGCCTCCAGTATTACTGCGCAGATCGTCTCTGTCGACGCAAGCGTCAGCATCAGCTTCGACGACTGCGTCAACGTCAGCGTCAACGTTGCCGCAACACCCACACGCTGTGGCTGTTAGCACGCCATCGCCATCGCCGCCAACGTCTCCGCAGCAGCAGCAGCAACAAGCGGCAGCGCCTTCGGTTTTGCAACAACATTTGGGTCACCTGAATTACGAAAGTGGAGCAACTGCAGCAGCAGCAGCAGTGGCAGCAACAAGAAGTGGCACAGCAACACTGGCGCAACATTTGGCAACACCCAGCAGCATATTGCAGGCAGCTTTCAGCAATAATAACAACAGCAACAACAACAGCAGCAGCAACAACAGCAACTTGCAACACATTTTAACGCGCGCACAAAGTTCCTCCACCTCCACCACTTCTTATTCTTCCTCCACCTCCTCGAACAACTGCAGCAGCGCCTGTGCGGGCAACAGGCACTACAACGGCGGCAATAACCACAGCAACAATAACAACAGCAACAGCATTATTGCCAGCCGTTTGTTTGGGCCAACTTCCTCTAGCGCTAGCTCCAGTTCAGCAGCCACCTCATCATCATCTTTATCTTCTTCCTCTTTATCATCCACTTCGCATCACCTGTCGCCGCATCATCATCTGCATAGCCATCATTCCGCGTTGACCAATTCAATAACGAATCGCATTAATCAATCGATACGGCGGCATCTCAACCAGCAGCAACATCATCACAGCAACAACAACAACAACAACGCCTCAACCTCATCTTCAACAAGCAGCAACAACAACTCCAACTCTGCTGCCTCCTCGTCGCATTATCAGCAGCAGCAGCAGCAGCAACACTTTAATTGCGCTCATCCTGCACAACAGCAACATCATCATCACCATCAACAACAACAACAGCAGCAACATCATAACAACCACCATCATCAACAGCAGCAGCACCACCAACAACAACACCATCACAGCAGCAATCACCATCAACAACAACAACAACAATCTCCTCTGTGCCTAGTATTATTAGTTAAATGCCCAAATTCAAAGGAGTTTTGTAACGCCGCCGCAAATTTCTGTGATAAAAGGTAAATAATTATGAATTAAATGCCGGAAAATTAATTAAAAAATAAACAATAAATAATTGTGCGAAAAATGGCAGCGTTAAATCACTCAACCACTCAGTGGTTGTTGTCTTTTAAGCTTCCGTAAATTTTAAATGCAACGGAAATAATAAACAGAAAACTTAATTATAAGAAAATGCTGAAAGAAAAGGGGAATGTTTGAAAATGAAACAGAGTTTAAATGCGAAAAGAAATACTGGAATGTATGAAAACTAAACACAAATCCACAAAAAAAGTAACTGAAATTATTCAATTGCAATGAAAATTCAAATAAAAAGATTTCTTTAAAAGAAACTTTAAATTTTTTAAATACAACGGAAATAAAACAGAGTTGTAAATGAAAAATTAAATTGGTGAATTAAATTAAAAGTATAGTTCATCTCATAGAAAACCAGCTAAACTTAACAAAAAACACTGAAATTGTTCAATTGTTAAAAAGATTTGTGTAAATGGAAACACTAAAACTTGACTACAAAAGAACTCTTGACTTGACCCCATTTAAGACCTTCTATGGACTTGATCATCATCCACCTCGTTATACATTTGATTAACACTTGCAATTTTCGTGTTGCATCCTTGAATTATGAGGAGCACGGCAACAGCAGCAACATTTTATGTTGTTTACCAACATTGTTTGCCTGTGTGTTATTCATTTGAATGACTTGCCGTTTTCACAGGCATTCGTTTGGGTATTCATTTGTACACGTATTTGTGCTAGTTTAATTTTCAACCTCGACGTAACCCACTTACCACTTGGACTGCCTTGGCTGACCTTATGCGCCAGTGTTGGTAAACACACACATACACGATTCTAAAGCTAATAATAAACTCACTCTCTCTCTCTCTCTCTTCTTTTATATGCATCTCTCTCTGACTTTTTCAACCTGAAAAAGACCCATAAAACGAATACAAATTTTTGAGGTACATAAATTTAATGCTGTTGCTCCATTAATGAGAGTGGGTGGTTTGGGTGGTTGGTTGAGTGGTGCAGCTGGTGGCAAGTCCAAAGGGTAAACAGCTGCTTGTCATTGGAGACTTGTGCGGCATTGTTTATAATTAAATGAAATTGGAATCATGTTTTTTTTTACTTTCGTTTCATTTCATTTTTCAAGTGAAAACAACAACTTTTATTTTGTACTTGTTGCTCATTTTCTTGTGGCCTTGTGGCGCCACAAATCGCAACGTTGCAAAGTCCAAAAGCGATATGACATTTTCTTTGCGATTGCATTTCTTCTGCACATGATTCATTCAGAAGTTATTCATTCCTATACAATTAAAAGAAATAAATAATTACATAATTTCATGTAAATAACCAATTGAAATTATCGGAAAATTAATTGAACAATTTTATTAGTGTTTAGCTTTTCAATTGCATTTCATTTTTGGCAAAGTCTTTGAAATCAAATATACAGGCATGCCACAAAAAACACTAGTGAAAGTGATTTCAGAAAAAAGCAATTCCACTTCGAAAATTTCTCCGTGCCACAGAAATTCATGTGATTTTGGTTTTTAAGCATGTTCATCAACCTTTTCGTATTAGGCTGCTAAGGGTTGGCCCCTTCTCAGATTAAATTTCCCAAGGGTTTGTTTAGCAATTTTTGTAAGTTTATTATTGCTGAAAAGTAGGTTTTTATTTTATTTCTTCTTTAATTAATATTATTTAATTTATTTATTCAATAATTGATATTGTATAGCCTAAAAAAATTTAAAAGTTATTGGCGCGACAAACAATGAAAGTTACTCAACAACTCTAAATTCCAAATTTCGGACAAAAAATGTGACATTATTCTCATGGCATCGGATGCCAGTGAATTGAGCGATGATTTCGTTTCACCAAAAATTGTGCAGGTGATTGAGACTGTGGCACGGAGAAATGAAATTGACGTGAAACTCAAGTGAAAGAGATTTATGTGGCATGCCTGATAGATTGGAACAAATTTTGCTTTTAATTTCAATTATTTTCTTTTTGAAAATCAGCTCATTTATGCATATATGTACATTAAATTGTTAGATCACTGTACCTTATGTAGTCTACATTTCAATTGTAGTATTTGTGATTTGCTTATGAACTGGGAAATGTCTGAGTTGTGATTTTTTTGTGTTGTTTCTTTTTGGATTATTTTGATTTTTTTTTTGCACGCCCTGTGAGCAAACGGGACGGGAAGTTTGCTTCAGTGCCTCTTGTTGCAAGGGTCCGACTCAATACGCCGCTTGTTTGGCAACATGTGGCAGCAGCATGGGTTAAAGCACAGTTCATGCTAATGTAAATGCTTATGTAATTATTATTCACATTTGCAATTGTTAAGCGCTTCTTCAGCTTTCAACAAATCACAAAATAATTACAAGACTTTATGCAGATTGTTTTTTTTGTTGCAATCCCAAAGCTTGAATGCGTTCATCTCTTGCTGTGCAACTTTCTCATTTTAATATCAATAAGTATCACAAGTGTGTATGTAGAGTTTTTAATAAATTATTTAAAAACTTTCATAAGTTTTACACGCATTCCGTTGAAATTCAATTAATTAACATCGGGCCATCGATTGCAGCAACAATGTTGCTAATCGGCAAACAGCAACATGTTGCCAACGTTAATGTGAATGCTAAGCTGAGCCTGCGAGGAGAGTATTGCCATACGTTGTGGAACCAATCATATTGCTTCAGATATTTCACTTTTCACTTTGCTTAACGCATTTCACCCAATAATCATCATCATGAAAGCAACAAAAACCACAACAACAGCGACGACCAAGATCAACTCTTTCACTTGCGGGCCCACATTTTGAATTTAGAACAAATCTCTACGGAAACCGCAAGAAGAAGCAAACAAACATAGAAATTTCTAAGCCAATAAAAAGATATTTGAAGGCAAACAGAGATACTCACACATACATACGCAGCAGAGGCATGCGCCATGTGCCTAGAGAAAAAGTAGTAGAAATCCGGCAACAACAACAACAAAAATGAAAGCACGACAAAAACAAAATGTGAAAACGCATGAAAGCCAATTTCTTGCCGCTTGTTGGTCGTCGTTTCCTTTCCTTCGTTGCCTTCGCTTCGTCGCAGTCGCCGCACAATTTGTTTAGAAAGTGCAGAGAAATGGTAAAAGCGGCAAAATGCAAACAAGCCAACAGCAGCAGCAGCAACAACAACAACAACAACAACAATAGCACGCCAAGTTTGGCCCAAAACTAGTGCATTGTAAAAATTGGGCACAAAATGATTATTCATTTATTGATTTCATTTCATGCCTTAACAAGATAATGAAGTTTGATTATGATGACAATCATAATGCTACATTTATCATTTCTTTTCTTTATCTGCTTCTTCTTCGGTATCAACTAGTATTATACAATACCATGCGTTAAACGGCAACGTGCTCACTGAACGCAAGCCAAAGCAAGAGAGACTGAAAGAGAGATAGAGAGAGCGAGTGTGTGTAAACTGAGCTTTGCTACGCCAACTACGTCATCAAACGAGTTTGACTTGCCGCAAGCTTATCGCGCGCTTTGCACGTTCTTGTTGTTGTTGCCTCGCTTACGATTACATAAAGCATCGTTTCGCCTCTTCGTTCGTGCCTAGCTAGCGTTGTGCTCTCGTTTCACGTTACTTGACTTCGGTTACAGTGCGGTCGGGTGAAATTCGCTGCCGTTAACGACGCGACGCGAGGCGACAGCGCTGCCGCCTACGCGCCTGCGCACAGACACACATTCAGTGCGCGCCATACAAATAAATACAGGCCAGCGTCGACGCGACGTCGCTGTTTAGATGGAAGGGGGACTGCTTGTAATATTTACGTAATCGAAATATGTTTTCCCTGTGTCGTTATTTGTTACTAACACAAAAATAGTTTAAACTTTCATTTATGTTGCAATGCTGTTGCTGCTGCTGAGCTCTGCTTCTGCTGCAGCCAAAGTGTCAAAATTTAGCCAAGCTAAAGCTCTGCCCTCGAGCATTTGTTATTTGTAGTTTTTATTTAACTTTTGTGCTTTTATTAATTTCTAAAAACCTTGGTAATTTTTTTATATATGCTCATGATATTAATCATTTACAAAGTTGAAAAGGAGAAGTGTAATTAACCTACCCTAATAGTCAGCGGTGCAAACTTCCAATCGTTTGCAAAAACAAAAGTTCGCAACAGACAAATTTCACTCTACTTAAATGATTTTATACATTTTATATAACAACACCAACAACGTCGCAGTCGCCAGCGACTTTCACGAAAACTGCAAGCAAAACTGCAGAGAGACGCTGAGGAGCTTTCTCCTTATGCCTCGGCCTTTGCCTCGACTGCGCTGCTTTGCTCTCCTCTGATCTGAGCTGCTAAAGGCAAATGGACGCAAGCTACGCAACGAATTGACGACTGAACTCCAGTCACTGAAAGCCGAAGTCGAAGCAGATAAGGCAACAACAACAAATGCGAGTGCTAAAGCAAAAACAATAAAACGAAACGAAACGTAACGATAAAATGAAACTTGAGCGTGGGAGTTTTGAAAATTAATATGCGTTCGTTCAAGTGTTGACATCGACTCCAAAAAATATGTACATATGTATGTGTGAATGAGACAGAGGATAAGGCGAAACGAAGACGAGCAGCATGAGAAAGGGCGAAGAGAAATTGCATGAGTTGTGGGTGGATGTTATTGTTGCTTTTATTTTTGTTTTTGTTGTTACTGCATTTGGTTGCGGAAGTTAAGAGACGAGCAATCGCTAAGAGTAGTTTCTCTTTTGAAATCATTTTCATTGGCAAGAAAGATCACATTATTTAAATTAAATGGCCAGGTCGTTTCTTCGTTGTTGTTTTGCTAAATTTATCTTTGCATCGCATTTATACAAATACAGATACATATATGTATGTATTTGTGTGTGTGTGTGTGTGTATGTAAAATGAAAAGCATTTCCTTTTCTTCAAAACGTTTTTCACTCGACTCATTTGTTGTTGTTAGTCGAGTGAAAGGAGTATTATCTGCCCAGTTTGTTGTTGTTATTGTTTTGTTGTTGTTGGTGAAAACGGCAACAACAACAAACAACCCAGTCAGTGAAAACTCATGCGATAATTTGTTGTAAAAATGAAAATTTTCACCATTTTTATTATTGGCGTGCCTTTTGTTGTCGACATTCGTCTGGGTTTGGAGGCTTTTTATTTTCAATTTTTTTCTCCTTTTGTTTTTTGTATTTTTTATCAAATTTCATTTTAATGCTAATGAAAAGTTGCCGGAAGTGTGCGTGGAAAGTCGACTCGACTTCAATTATATAACATGCTACTTTGGCGGAAAATTGGTGAAAAGTTGTAAGTGATTGTTGCATTTGGCGCGCTTTTCACTTTGGCAGCTGAATCGTCAGACCCCCACACACAACTCTCTCCCGCTCTCTAACTCTCTTTTGTTTTCCCCTCTTTGGCAGCTTAAAACGATTTGTTATATCTTAACGCGTGCTGCGCTGCCGTTTGTCATAAATTCTCTTTGCGACTGCGACTGTGACAGCGACTGCTCTGCCTGAGTGTCAGCGTTACCATATAATTGTACTTTTGTTTGATGGGCCCACGCTAAAGATCGCCCAAGGTTTCGCATTAACAGCATGTCCGTGTCCAAATGCATTCGATTCAGCTGCCAATGGCATCGACAGCGACAGCGACGAAACAAACGAGGAAGAAAGAATACAAGAAAAGATAAACCGTTAAGCTGACGACTACAGTGACCTCTCGCTATTATTACTGGCGAATCTAAACATTGTTTTAAAATGTAAATTGAATAAATGTAATTTATATGCACAAGAGTTGACCATGTCATTTGATATGACCATTTATTGCCACTGCTTACCACGCAATCAGTGAGTACGTCATGTATTCAGTGCAACCCTCAACTTTTAAGGTCCAGCCTAATGCTGAGTCATTAAGAATGCTTGACAGCGACATCAGTCCATTAATCATCACAAGTTTAACCTCACTTTAAGGGAGGCTGCCTATCGTTTTCTCTTTATTTAACCTTACAGCGAGTAGCTTGAGAGTTCTGCGCCATGGGCTTTGCCTTGTGGCGGCGACATTCAATGTCATATGTTTTGGCTCTGGCCCTTCAAAGCTCTAAGAGACAGAGCGAGCGAGAGAGCGCAATTGTGTGAGAGAGCTTAAGCTTAGTGTGTGGTTGTGCGTGTGTATGGCTCTCAATGCCAAATCAATGTCATTAACACTAAAGCACACTCACTAAAAATTGAATAAAGCTACTTGAAGGTACTAAAACCTGACGATACAGCGGTTGCCTTCGCCGCATGATTGACGTCGTTGTCTCCGTCGCTGTCGGAGTCGGCGTCACAATGCTGCACGCTGGCTTCGTTTTGTTGCTGCTGTTGTTTTTGTTATTGTTATTTCTGCTGCTACTTCCGATGCTGGTTTACGGTTTGTTCGCTTCGTTCGTTTACCTTGATAATAATTCGCGTCAACCTTTTAACACACGCACGCGCGCTCTGTCACACACAGGCGGATGGATTGAAGGTCCTTTTTGAGGCATTTGATGGTCACTCTCAGCTCTGCTCAGCAGCAGATGCAGCAGCTACAGATACCAAAAATTGTTGTGGCAACTCCTTGGCTGCTCAGTTGTGCAGCTATTATAGTAAATTCTTGTTGTTGTTGTCTTTTCAGCCTTGTAAAGATTTTTCCCGAGTTTTTCTATGCTTTAATTGTATATAAAAATTTTGGCTGTTGTTCCTTTTGCATCTGCTCACAGCTAGCATTGTTATTGTGTGCGTGTGTGTGTGTTTGTTGCTGTTCTCTCTCTCCCTCACCATCGCCGCGCCTATTGTTTGTCAATTTTCCACTCTTAGCTACACTATATATATTTTGGCCCATTGTTTGCTGTCATCTGCAGGCATCTCTGCCTGAGTTATCCTTGTCTATGCATCCGTTGTGTGACGTTTCTTAGCCGCCTCAGATTTTCCTTGCCCACACTCAACACACAGTGTTGAGGCATTTAGTTTTCATTTACCGCTTCAGCATGACAGTCGCGTCTTCTCCGCTGCTGACTTGAACGCATACTACAAACTCGAGCTGAGATCAGAATCCACATTGCGAAATCTACTTAAAGGCGAACGCCCTGTGCTTTCCTAAAAGCTCTCTCTCATACACACTCTCTCACTCAATCTGTGAGTCGCCCACTCAGTGCTCGGGTTGATCGGTCAAACGTTCGTTCGTTCGGTTCGTTCACTCCACGCAAAATAACGGTGCACTCACGAATTCTACTTTCGCTCCTCTCGAATTATGCCCTCTGCTGCACTTTGCATTTTGGCGCATTCCGTTTTCTGATTTCCCTGTGCTTGTTTGTCTCCGTTCTCGTCTCGTCTCGTCTCGTTTTTTTTCCATTCCTGTCTTTTGTGTCTGTCGCGTTAGCTGAAAATATCGTTTTCAAGAACTTTTAAAGATTATTAAAACTTTGTTATATATTTTGTGTGCGTGTGTGTGTGTTATTGCGGCAAGCTGGAGAACTCTCTGCTATTAAAGCTGCTCAACTTACTCGCCCGACATTCGAGCTGCGATAGTAACTTTGTCAAGATTGAGTTTGAGCGCAGCATTATGGATTTGTTGCAAGAGCCAAGGTGCCTTAATAATTTATAAGCTTTTTATTATTTAAATTCAATTATAATTAAAATGTAACTAAATTTTATTTTTTGTCTTTTGCTTTGCAGATTGCCGGTGAACGAATGTCAGGCAAGCCAAACAGCTAGAGTCACCTCGAACCTGCACGCATCCAGTAGCACAATGGCGGTCAGCCGTGTTCCCTCGCCGCCCTTGCCGGAAGTTAATACGCCAGTTGCTGAGAACTGGTGTTATACGCAGGTAAGACACACAACCTTAATCCCCTACCTTCCTCCCTCCCGTACCCATCAGGATTAAATTACATTGTACCATGAAGAATAACGAATCTGCGGATCTGCAACGGATCTGGTCAATGTTTGCATTCCTATGGATTTGCCGACATCGCCTCGAATTTCAATAGAGTAAACTGATTCCACATTTTGTGGTTATGTGCATATTTATTTTTTTTCTTTTTTGTCTGCACAGGAAAATGCATTTCCGTTGCAGTCTCCCTTTTTGTCGCAGGTGTCCAAACTGAAATTGAGACAAGTTCCCAACATGGGAAACACTTAAAAAAAAGCCAGATTTATGCAATAGAATTTTAGTGGATTCTAAGCTTAAGCAGCAAAGCTCTTTCTCTCTCTCTTTTGAAGCTTTTGAGCTTTTTAAGCGCGCTTTTATTGGGATTCTACTTTGTTCTTGGCATATTTTTTAATTAATTTGTTATCCTTTTTTATTTACAGGTCAAAGTGGTTAAATTTAGTTATATGTGGACCATAAATAACTTTAGTTTTTGTCGGGAAGAAATGGGTGAAGTACTCAAATCGTCCACATTCTCAGCCGGTGCTAATGACAAACTAAAATGGTAAATTATTTCTAAATTAATATCATATTTAATTTATTAATTTTATTTATTTATACCAAAGGTGTTTACGGGTAAATCCCAAGGGACTAGATGAGGAAAGCAAGGATTACTTATCATTATATTTACTGTTAGTTTCGTGTAACAAATCTGAAGTCAGAGCCAAGTTCAAATTTTCCATATTAAATGCAAAACGTGAGGAAACCAAAGCAATGGAATCCCAGCGGTAAGTCTTAACGAATACACTTGATAATAGTATTTATAATAATTTAAACCTTTTTTTTTTATTTACAGAGCTTACCGTTTCGTGCAGGGCAAAGATTGGGGCTTTAAGAAGTTTATACGCCGCGATTTTCTTTTGGACGAGGCCAACGGCCTTTTGCCCGAGGATAAGCTGACCATATTTTGTGAGGTCAGCGTTGTGGCGGACAGTGTGAACATCTCCGGACAATCCAATATTGTGCAGTTCAAAGTGCCGGAGTGCAAACTCTCTGAAGATCTCGGCAATCTGTTTGACAATGAGAAATTCAGCGATGTAACGCTCTCGGTCGGTGGCCGTGAGTTTCAAGCGCACAAGGCCATTTTGGCAGGTAAGAAGATGCCACTGGCAATAACATTTAAGCCTCAAGTGAAACTAGTGATGTTTAAAAATACATTGAAAAATTAAAAACTCAACTCGGAAATGATTTTTCAAGTATTTTTACTTTAATAATTCGATTATTGACGATAAATAGATGGCTCGATTTTTGTTTTGACGACCTAAAACTTGTTTCATAATTTGGATTAACATCACTACCTTAGAGCATCCTCTTAATAGCTGTTCTAAAGCTTATTTTAGTGTTGTTAAACTACAGTTGAACTTTATTAACTCGCACTTCTACATATAACTCGAAAACTTAACTTAAGAAAAAGAACTCTATAAGTCGAATATCTCAGTAACCTTTTCTTTGCATAATGGTGTTTCGAGTTAGGGAAGCTCGACTGTACTTCAAAAACCGACAACTTAACTTTTGCGAATGCGATTTTCAAGTATTTTAACTCGTTATATTTTATTTGACGGCATATAGACAGTTCGATTTTTTGCGACTATTCATAATTTATTAAAATTAAACTAATTTTTAAATTTATGTATTTTGTGTTTTACAGCGCGTAGTGATGTCTTTGCGGCCATGTTTGAGCACGAAATGGAGGAGCGTAAGCTGAATCGTGTCGCCATAACCGATGTGGATCATGAGGTGCTCAAAGAGATGCTTCGATTCATATACACGGGCAAGGCGTCGAACCTAGAAAAAATGGCTGATGATCTCTTAGCGGCTGCTGATAAGGTAAGGCTGCAAATGAAACAAACTTCATAACAATAATACTTAAATAATCGAATTGTTTATTTTCAATTACAGTACGCACTCGAAAAGCTGAAAGTGATGTGCGAGGAGGCGCTGTGCGTCAATCTCTCTGTTGAAACAGCAGCCGAAACGTTAATATTAGCTGATCTCCACAGTGCGGATCAATTGAAAGCACAAACGATAGATTTCATTAATACGTAAGCAAATAAATGATATATAAATATATAGTATAATGTGTATAACTGACATTTGTTTTGTGCTTACTTACAGTCATGCCACCGATGTGATGGAAACCTCTGGCTGGCAAAATATGATCACAACACATTCACATTTGATAGCGGAGGCATTTCGTGCCCTCGCAACACAACAAATCCCACCAATTGGACCACCAAGGAAACGCGTGAAAATGAGCTGAAACCATAATGCAGAAGCAAACCATTTAACACTAGCAACAGCAGCAACAACAACAACAAACAGCAACATCAACAACAACAATACCTACAAGAGCAACAATAATAATAATAACAATATTAAAAACAACAATAAAAATTGTCAAACAAATTTCAATAGTTGCATTGAACATTTGTTCAACATACAATTCAAATTCAAAGCAAATGCTAAAATAATTCGAGCAGCTATTAATATTATTATCAATAACAACAACAACAACAGCAACAATTTTAGCAATAACAACAATAAGATAGAAGAAGCAAAAGCTGAAGCAGATACAAAAGTAAAGTTTATTGTTTTGTCGAAATCGGTTAATTTAATTTTCAATAACTTGATAAATGTATTATTTTTATTTTGTTGATTTATGATTATATTTAATGTTTATTTCTAAGATTTTAAAAGTAAAAGTAAAACAAAAAAAAACAAAAACAAAAAGCAAACAGAGAAAAAACAACCAGAAAAGAGCAACAAATTAATAAATAAACTTTTTAATAAGAGTGAAGAAGAGTTGAGTTAGAAGCGAAGGCAAATATAATCATATACATAAATAATAAAATAAAATAAAAAAATTAAAAACATTGCGTAACTATTATGATTATTAATTATTATTATGTAATTCTATTATTATGATTACCGCGTATAATTACAAAGCGTACACTTTGATTGTGATGTATATTCGATGAGTATGACTAATGCATAATGATACGGATATGATAATGAAGTTGATTTATATATTGTGTATATGTAAACTCTGCTAATTCAATTCAAGAGAGAGCATTAAAGGTTTTATTTTTGTATTTACCGAAAGCAGTCCAATCCAAAACACACACACACACACACGCACATCAGACAAAAGAAAGATGCAACCACCGTCGTTACACACCACAGTCACACAGCCACACAACAACAACACACACACCACAATCAATAAAAAGAATCATTGTATACATACAACTTTCTATTCTATTTTCGTTAAACAAACAAAAAATAAATAAATTTCAATGTTTTTTGTTTTTAAGTATTTAATGCAAACTTCTTTATTTCTTGTATAAATAACTAAAAAAAAATATCAAAGCATTGACGAAATAAAAGCAAAATGTAGCACTCTGTGTATAGTAAGAAAAAACAACAACAACATTTTCTTTCTTATGAACCAACAGCGGGGTTTGGCTTAAATTGTATAAGCCTAGTCAGGGCTTGTCCTTTTTTTCTAGCTGCAATTTAACTTGTTTATTTTTCTTCCTCCTCTCCTATTTATTGTTTGCATATCTAAACAATAATAATATTAATTAAAGAAAAAAAAAGGTGACAAGCAACAAACGAATGAAGTAAAAGTGATAATATTCATCCAACTAACTTATAAATATTCAAGATTTTATATGATGAAATCGAAAAAAAAAACTTAAAAATTTGATGCTAACTAAATGGAATCCAAACAGTTTGCTTGATTGATAATGATTATGACAGCATTTGCAAATTGTAAATAAATAGCATTAGTCCTTCGATTGTGGTAATTCAAATGCACAACACAACAGTTAAATGATACTTATGCAGCATTAATTAAAAGCTATTCCAAGTGTGAACGACTCCAATTGGATCGCTCATATATAGATATCAATATGAAGTGCTGTTAGACTTAACAAATTATTGGTTTGCTTTCATACAACGATTGTTATTTAAATTCCAATTGACCAAACGGAAGCAATTAATTAATTAAGAGTGCTGTGTGAATGATTTAAAACTAAACTCGTAAAATGATGGATATAAATAAAAAGAAAGAAAATATCAAAAGCAAACATATTAAAGCTAACTAAGATACATTTTTATGCATGCCAATCTAAATGTGTAGAAAACAATAAAGGATCAGGAGTACAGAACGTATAAGTATGTAATAGAACTTAAAAGTAAACTGGGGAATACGCAACACGAGAAACCTTTTTAAAATGCAAATTGTAATTGTATTTAACAAATTAGATAATAAATTAATATGTTCTAAACACGTAGCGACTATTTTTTCTCCTGCTCATCCAAAAACTGCTGCAATAGTGTGCCCTCAATTGGAATGGTTAGTTGTTCGGAGCCATCGACACTACGCTTGGACTTGACCAATTTGTGATCCAAGAATTCTGTCAGCTGAGCACGTAATGCCAAATCGGAGCTAACGAGAAACGCCTCGCGACAGCTCCAGTATAAATCCTTGAATGGCATGCCCTGGTAGTTGGCATTGCCTTTGTTCTTTAACTGAAACTTTACAATCAGCATGTAAATGCCTCTTGAGTTGGTAGTCAACGAGGAGAATACACTGCGCAACGAGGAGAGTGCCAGCTCTCCAGAATTCTGCACCAAGAGCGAGTTCTCGAAAGCCGTTTCATCAGTGTACGGCAACATTGTGGTGCAATCCCACCAGGAGAAGTTAAAGTTGCTTAGCTTGTTTTGGTCCCACACTAAATAAGGAATAGATATCAATATACTTTGTGCTGTATTATTTGCATAGTTAAGTCTACTTACACAAGGGCGTATTGATGTGATCTATGGAGGCCAAGAGATGTATATTGGGAATACGCGACAGGCGCGACAGAATGGCTTGTGCTTTGACATTGCGTAGCATGGCGCCGTCTAGGTTGTGCACAATCAGATAAAGATGAGTTTCGGGTATCAGTGCAAACTCCTCTTCGATCATGTCCACAGCCTCATGCGCATTGCCCGGACTTGGACCTGCATCCAGTATTTCAGTAGTTATGCTGTCCAGCACATCTTTTAGCGTCAGGCTGGGAAAGAATCCGTTGACCACCAGCACCGTTTGCTTCGAGAGCACATCGCGATGAAAGGACTGAAGCAGCTGCCGCTTGGAGCCCAGTCCATAGAGTAGAATATTGAAACCTTCGTTTAGAATACACATCCACTTGGAAAAGTAGGAGCGATACTCTTCCATTATGGCATTGATAGCCGTTTCATGCTCCACCGATGCTTTCATTTCAGCCAAAAGACTGAAGACCCTATCTGCGGCCAGTCGAGGGTTCTTCAGGCGATCCAGTGTGTGATCTGACGTGAGTATCTTGCTGCTGGCATGGGAATGAAAGTAACCATCACTTTCGGGCACATAGTCGTTGGATCTTTTAACACGTGCCGATTGGCGCTGGCGCGCAGCTGACGGCGTCTTGGGAAGCACAGGAACCACAATCGCTCGACGTGCCTTGGCAGGAGTTTTGGGCTCATCGTCGGCGGCATCATTATCTGAGGTGGCCCCATCGCTATCACTACTGCTGCTGCTGCTTGAAGAGTTCTCATCGCTTGGCCGGAAGTCACTCTCGTCTGCGGAGAAGTCCTCATCGGAATCAGCCACGATTCTTGCTATTTCTGCAAGACAAATAATCAACGTTAGGCTTGTTGGTTGCTTGGTTGTTGACTATCTCAGCTGAGAAGCACTTACGCTGTTTAACTCTAGTACGGACATGCGACGGTGTTTTCGGTTGATCTGCCTTCTTGCGCTTAGTGTCTGGTGTTTTGACACCCAATCGAGGAGTCTTTGGCGTCTTCGGTGTCTTTGGAGTGCAAGGAGTGGCATTGAGTGCAGCCATTGCCATTGCATCACGTTTCTTGGGCGTATTGAAGCCAAACAAACTGGTGCCCGCTACATTGTAGTCGGCCTGTATTAGCTGTAAATCTCGTGCATTTGGCTTTGGTGCTGCCACATCTAGTCCTACGACTTCCTCTCCATTTTCCGACTGCAGATCATCCTCATCCGAGCACTCAACATAGTTGACAACAATATGTTCCTTTGCAGTTGCGCCTCTAAAAGCTTGATATTTCTTGGTGGGACTCGGCTTTCGAGCTGATCGCCGTGTGGTCTGCGGCTGCTGTTCGACCTCAGCTGCGCTTGATTCCTCCGAGTTTGTTAAATTTTCAATGGATTTCAAACTAGCTGATTTTGGACGCCCTCTTGTTGCCTTCTGTTTCTTTGGTGTTTTGTATGCGGCGTCTTGAGATGCAGCTGCCTGTATCTTTGTTGGAGTGGAACTCATTTTATTTTATTAAGAACTTCAGTAAACAACTTTAGCTATAGTAAATTAATAAAAACACAAAAACAACTTGTTGTTTTTGCCGCGGTTTTGTTGATGATGATATCGGTCGCTTTTATTCAACTTTAGCATATCGATAACAATCCGCGCTCTAGCATATCGATGACATTCCCAGCAGATATCTATCGTGTTTTTACGATAGCTTTCCTATCGCACTTTTATGTGTAATCGCGATATCGTGTTAGCCGCCAAATTATATAAATAAATACATTGGCTGTGTCGAAAATGAATAGTAAATTGATTCGCTTATATAGTAAAATCATTTCAATTCAATCGCTAGCAGCCAATTTTTGCTTGAGCAACCGTTAAAAAACAATCGTATGAATTATAACGATATATCGTAAAAACGAAATTAGTTACATCACTAATTCTGAGTCAGGCGGTTTAGCGTGCGGCAATTTTTCACAGCAATCAGTAGCCAAGTGTTTTCCATTTGTTGAATTTTTTATTAAAAGTCGCAAAACACAGACGAAAAATGTCGACATTGGCAAGTCCTTTATCTATCGCTGGCACGCGACAGTCCGGCGCTTCAGTGCGTACGCAGAACGGTAAGAAATCATTGGTTTGAACAACAGCTGCAGCCCGTTAAGTCGCCGGGGTCTCAAGCACGTTGCCAGTGCGACCCTCCCACGGCCATTGGGAATGTTCCCGAACAAAGGTTTAGAAATCTTACTCATGTTAAAGTTTTGTATTTGGACATTTTAAATGTATTGAAAGGGAAAGATATTAATGAGAAACACCAAACAACGCTCAAAGTGAGGTTATGGTGCTGGAAGCGTCTAGGTCCCCTATTTACAATTGGAGTTAATACCAAGTACATTCTGTTGTTGCAGTCATGGCAGCTCTCTCCATATCAAACATTGTGAAGAGCTCGCTGGGTCCCGTTGGCTTGGACAAAATGTTGGTGGATGACATCGGAGATGTTACCGTTACCAATGACGGAGCAACTATTCTGCGTCTGCTTGAGGTCGAGCATCCAGCTGCAAAGTAAGTCTGATAAAAAGATGAGTTTTTGGTTGTCTTTTAACCAGTTGTTTAGGGTGCTTGTAGAATTGGCACAGCTGCAGGATGAGGAGGTTGGCGATGGCACCACATCCGTTGTCATTTTGGCCGCAGAGTTGCTGAAGAACGCCGATGAGTTGGTTAAGCAGAAGATTCATCCAACTTCCATCATCTCGGGTTACCGTATTGCTTGCAAGGAGGCATGCAAGTACATTTCAGAGCACCTCACGGCTCCGGTAGATGAGCTCAGTCGTGACTCATTGATCAACATTGCAAAGACATCGATGAGCTCAAAGATTATTGGCGCCGATGCCGACTTTTTCTCGAGCATGGTCGTGGATGCCGCTCAAGCCGTCAAAATCACTGATCCCAAAGGACAGACAGCCTATTCCATTAAAGCTATCAATGTGCTGAAAGCTCACGGCAAGTCAGCTCGCGAATCTGTCTTGATTCCAGGTTATGCCTTGAACTGCACCATTGCCTCGCAGCAGATGCCCAAGAAAATAATAAACGCTAAGATTGCCTGCCTTGATTTCTCGCTGCAAAAGACCAAGATGAAGATGGGCGTGCAGGTGTTGATCAATGACCCAGACAAACTTGAGGCCATTCGCGCACGTGAGCTGGACATCACTAAGGAGCGCATCAACATGATCTTGGGCACCGGCGTCAACGTTGTGCTGGTCAGTGGTGGCGTGGATGACCTGTGTATGAAGTACTTTGTCGAGGCCGGCGCCATGGCTGTGCGTCGTGTGAAGAAGAGTGACTTGAAGATTATTGCCAAGGCCACAGGCGCCGCTTTCCTTACATCGCTGACAAACATGGATGGCGAGGAGACCTTCGACTCCTCGATGGTGGGTGAAGCCGCAGAGGTGGCACAGGAGCGCATCTGCGATGATGAGCTCATTCTCATCAAGGGCACCAAGGCTCGGTAAGTGAGAATTTGAAGAAGTAACATTGACAAATTATTTATCAACATTTTCCCTTATCTGCTTATAGTGCCGCTGCTTCGATTATTCTGCGCGGTCCCAACGACTTCTACTGTGATGAGATGGAGCGTTCTGTGCACGATGCTCTTTGCGTGGTAAAGCGTGTGCTCGAAAGCAAAAAAGTCGTCGCCGGCGGCGGCTGCGTGGAAGCAGCTCTGTCCATCTACCTCGAGAATTTTGCCACGTCGCTCTCTTCGCGGGAGCAGTTGGCTATTGCTGAGTTCGCCAAATCGATGTTGGTCATTCCGAAAACTTTATCTGTAAATGCCGCTAAGGATGCCACCGACTTGGTGGCCAAGCTGCGTTCCTACCACAACTCCAGCCAGACAAACAGCAAAAATGGAGAGCTCAAGTGGACCGGCCTGGATCTTATTGAGGGCGTGGTCCGAGACAACAAGAAGGCCGGCGTTCTTGAGCCAGCCATGTCAAAAATCAAATCGTTGAAGTTCGCCACCGAGGCAGCCATCACAATTTTGCGCATTGACGACATGATCAAGCTGAATCCAGAGGATAAGAGCGGCAAGAGTTACGCCGATGCCTGCGCTGCCGGCGAGCTGGATGGTTAAAGCTATAGTTAACACCGCTACTATCATTTCTTTTACTTGATTAGGCATTAAATCTTATGTATCACTCAAACACACTGCAAACTTTCGCCACACCCTCCTCCCCCATTTATTTGTAATAACAATTTAATTGTTTGATTGCTAACTGCGATTTGTATTAATACCGCACCACTTATCAACCTTACTCATTCACTTAATATGCATAATAAATGGAACTTCAGAATATGCTGCGGCGTATGCAAAACTAAACTATAGTCAATGTTTTATTATTTTGTGGAATATCTATGAGAGAAGAGAATACGCTGCTGAGAGCCGGAGAGTCTACGATCTATAAATAGTACATGCATCGATTCTTTCTATAAATACAAAAAAAGAAAACAAAATCCGAGAGCAGTCGTGGATAGTGAATTGAATTGGAAATTTATTAAAATTTAAGAAATATTTAAAAAATGTCTGCAAATCCTTTAGAAGGCGCCGTTGGAGGAGATTTGAATAACAATGAGACGGAAGTGGACACGGCCAATGGACACGGGCAGTCGCAGAATGAGCTGCTCGATATGGTCTTCACATTGGAGAGCGAGAAACAGGCACTGCTAGAGGAGTCTCGCAAAAGAATTGGTGCTCTGCGTAAAGATTTTGAGGTTAGTTTCGAAAGTACTTTTCGATCACAATTAATTAACTGAAAATATATTCAAATCAAAGGATGCAAGGTGCGAAAATGAGCGACTAAAGAAGCGAGTGGCGAATTTGGAACAGTCCCTTAAGCAATCTGTGATGCTGGGCGGCACGGAAGCACCAAAATCTCGCCAAGAACAGGAGGAACTGCTGCTCAAAGCTAAAACGTTGCTGTTTGAAAAGACCAAAGTGAACAAGCAGCAGGAACAACAGATTGCCGTGCTCAAGAATCAAGTTGACTCCATTAAGGAAGTACTGCAGGTGACCAAGGACATGTTGCAGCTAAAGACCACAGAGTGCGAGCACACTCAGGCGCGGCTGGAGAAGAGTCAACTGTGGATTAAAGCGGAGCAGGAGAAATGCGCCTTGACCGAAAAGAAACTCGTCATCTCAAAGGGTGTCTACGACAAACTACGCACGGAATATGACACACAGTCGAAAATATTCAAGGTGATACATGACATTTCCTCAATTTAAAAGTAAAGTAACTTATTAACTATTCATAACAGGATCTTAAATCGGCCTATGAGCAGAAGGTGAAGGTGCTAAGTCACGCATTGGAGGAAGCCAAAAAATAGTTGAACAATTTAATAAACTACATATGTTAATTAAATGCACAAATATTGTTTATAAGTTTAATAATTTAATTATCTTTCATCTTTGCTCTTGCGTCGCATTCAACGTCCATGTCTAGGCGCTCTGCTTGGTTGGTTGCTGCTGTTGTTGTTGTTGCTGGATCATTTTGGCGGCAGCTGCCTGTTTCACCTCCAGCACACCCATCACAGAGTTGAGGAAACGCGTCTTTTGCAATTGAATCTTTTCGATTTTCTCAATCTGTTCCTGCACATACTCGACGCGTCGCTTAAAATAGTCCTTGGATCCCTCCAGATCCTGTCAAGCAAACAGCTGTTGGTCAGCAATCCAATAACAACAATTAATGTAGGGTTAGTTACCTTTTCGATGTAGTAGCCGGTGCCAATATCTATGATAAAGTTGTTGAGGTCCTTAATGCGTCCAGGCACGTACATACTGCTCGTCAGCGGCACCAGAATTTGACGGTTCTCCCAATCAGGCTGAAACGCTTCCAAGGCATCTTTTGAACCAGCATATTTCGCTTTGCAGCCGTGCAGGGTGGACAGCGAGTCCTGTATATTGCCCATCTCCTAATCATGCCGAATATAAATGTGGTTAATTGTAACATGTGCCATTTTCGCTTTCTGGTCTGCATCTGCGGTGTTTTGCAGCCCCCGTCCCGCCCCGCCACACTCCTGCCCCACTGTGGTGACTAAAACTCACGCACCCACACGCGACTCGCACTCACCTGGTCGAACTCTTGCTTGATTTGCATCAATTGGTCCGGACTGAGCTTGGTGAGATCAATCATCTCCGTCTTGGCGGTATTATTTGCAGTTGCAGCCATATTTTGTGCTAGATTTTAAAACTTATAAAAAATAATTTCAATTTTTTAGTCACGAAAATAGAGGTGGAACTTAGCGATGATATCACGTGTAGATATATATCGCATATTCGTTAAAGGTGCTTTTAGTGCACGCTGTCAAAGGCTGTCTGGCATAGCACGCAACAGCTCTTCTCTGTTAATATGCTTAACAGAGCTCTGTTGCTTAACATTTTTGAAATGAAAAACGTGAAATTTTCAAAAATTAATTTAAAAAAATTGAGAAACAATTTCAAAACAACAACAAAATCCAAAATTTTGTAAATTCATTAACTTCAACCTAAAACTGGTTTGCTGCGATTTTCTCTTCGCGTGAGACAGAGAGAGAGTGACAAATGCGCTGTGTGTGTGACGGGGCCGGAGTCCTCGCCGTTTTTGCTGTTTGTTTTGCGAATTGGAGTTGAAGTGAGAGGGAGAAAGAACAGTGCTTCTTTTTTCTTCTCAGTTGTCAAGTGTGGAATTTGCCTCCGAAACTATCGGCGGTTTCTTCGTGATTAGAGATGGGCGCGGGCCTCATTTTTTAGGCCCGGCCCGACCCGAGCCCGAAATTCCCGACGGAAAAAAGGCCCAAGCCCGCCCGATACTTTTGTTATAAAGCCCGAAAAAGCCGCCCAGCCCGCCCGAAAAATTAAAAAAAAGCCAAATTTATTTGAAAATAAAATCTTTTCCAATTTGGAACTTAGCAAGCCATTTCCAGATGTGGAAATACCTTTTCACTACTAGAAGATTCAAATGAGCGCGTCGTACTACCTTATTTAGTCAATCGTGAAATTTATCTATCTAAAATGCAATAGATTTTGGTGTGTTCGGGCTTTCGGACTTTGAAGATAGGCCCGAGCCCGGCCCGGCCCGACCCGAAATGAGATTTTTCGGCCCGAGCCCGACAATTTTGTAAAAGGTGGTCCGACCCGACCCGTGCCCATCTCTACTCGTGATTAACCACCTCGGGAACAAAGTTGTTGATTTCTTTCTGCATAAACATATAAATTCCTACTTCTGAACTGATTAAAAATCAGCC
Organism: Drosophila limbata; assembly: GCA_963924055.1. Classification (NCBI taxonomy): domain Eukaryota; kingdom Metazoa; phylum Arthropoda; class Insecta; order Diptera; family Drosophilidae; genus Drosophila; species Drosophila limbata. Next base: position 30,110,097 of record OZ001352.1, on the reverse strand, counting down.
AATTCGAAAAAATATGTGCCATTGCGCCAACAGGACAAAATAGTTTTGGCGCAAAAACGCCAATTGTGACAACCGTGAAACTGGCAAATGTATTTGAATTTAAATAAAAGCAACGATTCGTTTTATACTTTTAATTTATTTATTATATGCAATGTTATAATTCTGTGTTTTGTCAGTCATTCTGTATTTGTATGCATTTTTATACCATTTTTCATTCTCATAAATTATAAAATCTAACATAAAACAAAGCAATTTGTTTAACAATCACTGCCGCTACATGTACATACACGTTACTATTTGTTAGAATACATAAGTATGTATGTACGCCATATGCAGCCATTACATGTTCATATACATATTTGTAGTTATATACTGGGTATATGTGTGAGTGTGTGTGTGTGTTTGGGGTGTGTGTTGATTTCGTATATATATTAGATAACAATGATATTAAGCCTAAATAGATACATCATATATATGAATGCATTTATGTAAGTTTAAGTTGTATTGATACATTGTTTGCATTTCATTCGCATTTATCTGTTCCTATGTCCATTCAACTATTACATGCTTTAACTAAGTTACTGTTACTCATTATACTAACTGTACTTGCCTTGCCTCTTATCATTTATGTTTATCATACACATAACACATTATTCAATCTATTCAATTGGGATCTGTATTGAATTGGTATTTTGTTTCTTTTTTTTCTTTCTAATATTGGTTTTAAACAATTACAATTTGCATGGCGTGTAGAATTTTCAATAATTCAAAGTTTCTTTTAGTTTTCGGCTTGAGTGTGCACTTTTAATAATCGCAAGGCAAAAGTTTGAGTTATTTTCAATCGAAATGAATAAACTTTGTGGTTTACATTTAAATGCAGAGTTTTCCTTGTGCAGCATTAACATTGTGAAGATAGAAATTTTTTGTCGTAGCCATTGGAGAGTGTTTGTTACATATATTTTTCATTTTAAGTGGGAATTTTAATGAGTTATCAACAGCATTTGAAATTGGTACCAATTAATTATCAAATCGAAGGGACATACATAATAATAATAATAATAATTCATTTTACACTATATCGTATATATGTATGTATGTATGCTTTTTTTAGTATGTATAAGTATATATAAAGAGTAGAGTATGTATGAATATATTAGTATGTAAGTAGGGAATTTGTTTCTTCATTTGTATAGTATATATATGTATAAATATGTGTGCATTGTATTGTGTTTTGTTTTTGTAATTGTCCTAAGTGTCCTTTCGCTAGATTCGCTAGTTTGTCATGTGGTATTTCGGTTGTATACAAGTTGAGGTTTCAAAACACTCGAAAATATATCAAAAAGTTGTTGAAATGCAGTATATATATGTAGTTAGGTGTTAAATATACATACATATGTATATGTAATAAATATATACATATATGTATAAATAGTACGTTCGATATTGGTATAAACCGTCGATTGGTTAAAGGGAATTTAGGATAAAATTCAATTTAGCTAATAAGAACAAAGGTGTTTGTGTGTGTATCAGTGTGTGTGTATGTGTGCGTGTATAAGTCCATTTTATATATGTAAGTATATAAAATTGTGTAGGAATGGCTGCCAAATTATAGAAAGCGCCTCAAAATGATATTTATTCTGATTGTAAATGTTAAATTAAATGTATATGTATGTGATGTGTTTGTATAAGTGCGTGTGTGTGTGTGTGTGAGTGTCTGTGTAAATTGTCTTATTGTTAGTTGCAGCTGCTGATTGTGTATACGTCACGTAAGCCTCGAAAAATACGCATAAAGCGGCTCTAATACTGTAAAATTGTTGCTTGATTTCGTTTTCGTTTCCATTTTAATTTTTGTTTTTGTTTTTCTTTTTTTTTTAGCTGTAAAGTAATTTTCGCTCACATTTTGTAAAAAAGCTAGGTAGGTTCGCTTCAGTGTCGCGTGTCATGTCTGTGTGTGTATTTGTGTGTGTGTGTGTGAGTTGGTGTCTTGTTAATTGATATGTCCGAGTTCATACTGCATAGAGAGATCTATGACAATATATAGTCTCAAATACATATACATAGTATTTAAAGTATATATCTTGTGTTTTTACAACAAAATTATTATCGCTTGGTGAACTCAACATTTGAGTTTGCAGCACGCAAACGAGTAAATTGCGTTGCATACATATACATAATATATATAGATATATAGTGTATATATAAGAATTTAACATAAGCAAGGGGTTCTACAGTTTTTTTTTTCCAATTGGTTTCCTGTTTCTTTTCTAGTCATATTTCAATTAACTAATTAAAGCCAGTTTCAATTCAATTAAACAATCAATTAACAGAGATTCTTGCATTTCATTATTGTTTTCTTTAGCATTAGCATTAGCATAAGCAATATCATTATCATTTTTCGGTTTCATTAGTGTTTTCATTACGATTACATGAATGAACAGCATTTAATTGAACGCTGCCTGCGACTTTCATTAGATTACAGCACCACATTTGATAACTTTCTTTACACGCTGTTAACGCAACAAACAGAAACTGCTTATAGAATTTGATGTATTTATATATATAATATAATAATATATTAGTATGTGTATAATTATTTATTATATGTAAGTATGTTTAAATTACGTTTACATTGAATTTTTCGCTAAATTTTGCTTGTATGCTTGTATAGAATTATTTATTTTATTCATCATTCGTTTTGCCGCGAACACTTTTTTTTCTTTCTTAACCTTTTTTTAGCGAAATATTTTACACAATTATTTGATTGGCTAGTGGCATAATTTGTTTACTATAACATAATGATAATATACATCCTGTGTATATATATATATATATATGCTGCATCTTGTGATAATAATTTTTTTTATTTGGTTTTCATTAGCAAGTCTTGAGTTCGAAGCTATAATTTCTTAGGCATAATTTTTGCTCAAAATTTATAATTAATTTTTTAGTATTTATATTTTTTTTGTAGTTTTCTGTCAGCTAGATTCAATGCCTTTAAAACTTAATGCATATGCAGCTAAAGTATCTGTGTGTGTGTGTGAGAGAGTGAGTTTGTGTGTGTGTGTGTTTCCATGCTAACATTATTGCCTAAATAAACCAATCCGTGCGGTCGCCGCTTATTATCCTTCCGTCATTTGTACACTTTGTCAATGTGTCTAATTAACGTCATGAGGTTAATAAATAAAATAAATATTGTTTATGTATGTGTGTATGTATTTATTGCTAATTTGACGCCGTTCGTTTGTTGCACCTTGCTTAGACATACCACTCCTTGACATCCTTGGAGTCGCGTTTCTTGGCCTTTGGCTGCACGAGACCTGCCATCTGGGGTCTGCCATCGCTGCCGTAGCCAAGGGAACCGCTGCCACTGGACATCATGCCACCACCACCACCACCAGCACCACCTCCACCGTTGTTTTGTCCATTGTGATGGTGCTGCTGCTGTTGCTGCTGATGCTGGCCATGCAGTTGTCCGGGCATCATGCCACCGCCAGCTGCCTGATGATGCTGACGCTGCTGATGATACGAGCCATTGGTGCTGGTGTTGCCCAGCAGGGCGGCATTCGGATTATGCGAACCATAGGCGGCGGCCTTTTCACTCTCCGTCTTGTAGCCACGATCGCCGTTCGATTTGAGCCACAGCACCAGCAATATGACCAGAATGACGGCTATCAAAATGCCCGCCACAATGCCAATGATCATCGCTGTGCGTTCCTCCTCAATGGAGTTGATGCGTCCGCCCTTGCCCTTGGGTCGATAGTTGTTCACATTGCTGTTGTAGGTGTTGCCACCGTACGGACCGTACGGCGGTGGATCTGGCTGCGGTGGCAGTGGCGGTGGCATCGGCGGCAACTGGTGATCATCGGGCAACTGTATACGCTCATGATCGCGATTTGAGCCACCAACTCCACCTCCTATCGCCACGTAGATATCTGGAGTGGTTTCACGCTCCGTCACAGTGGTGCGTGTCTCCGGCACAGGTGTCGTGGTTGTAGTGCTTGTTGACGTTGTTGTTGTTGTCGTGGTGCTCGAGCTGCTGCTGCTGCTGGTGCGCTGTGTGGAGGTGGTGCCCAGGCTGCTGGTGGTGCTGAAAGAGGTGCTGCTGCTGCTGCCGGCACTTGACATGGTTGTCATATAGCTGACGGTGCTGCTGCTGCCGAGGTTGTTGTTGTTGCTGCTGCTGCTGCTGCTGTGTTGTTGTTGCTCCGTGGTGACATCGCTGCTGCTGCTGCTGCTGCGTCCAGTTGTCGATGCGGTTACCAGCTCGTTATTGGACTCTGCAAGTGGTTAGCAGCAGTTTTTAGTGTTCTTCATTTTATCTGTTTCTTCTAAGTTCTCTACTAGTGTTCAAGTGTGTGTGTGCAATTGCGTGTGTGTGTGTTTGTGTGTGTTTGTGTGCTTGTATGCCCCACCCCACAAAATACATTATTTAATGCCGCTTGCAATTAATTATCATAGTTTATTGAACATAAATTTTGAGACAGATAGATTAAGACAGAGAGAGATAGAGAGGGAGATATTTTGAGAGAGATATGCTGTGCTTCGACTGGTTGATATGTACATTCGGAATACATATATATACTATATATATAGGCACATACACAAGTGTAAGCTTTGTATGTAAATACTGTAAATAAACTATGCAAAAATTACGAGTACTTTCTCGACAGGTTATAAATACTACTAGTATACACATAAATACACATATAGGTACATATATATAGATTGTATTTATCAGATTTTATATATATCAGGGACCGCAGCGATCATAATTTTTCAAAAATATATTGTCTCGTAAAGATTGTTCAAAAAATAAATCCTGCTTTTATTCGAATTAAAACAATAAAAAAATTATATTTACATTTTATTATACACATTGAAATTAAAAGTTAATTTCTCATAAAATTTAAATATCGTTAGTATTTTTTTTTTTTAACTGAAGAATTCAAATGAATCTTTTTAAGAAGAAATTAAATATAAAAAAATGTTTATTCTATTCCACGATACGACATCCAAAAATTTCCCATTACTCCAGATAGTTTTGATCAGTTTAGATATTTTGAAATTCGTTATTTTTATTTGCGATCCATGGTATATACAATATCTGATATGACTTCTTTCTTCTTCTTCTTCTTCTTCTTCTTCTTCTTCTTCTTCTTCTTCTTCATCTTCATCTTCTTCTCCCCTAACCGCTGCTCAACCGCTAATGATCGCTGTGTTGTTTGTTGTTGTAGTTAGTTGTAGGAGTAATTGGATTTGTAGTTCTTGTTGTTGTAGTTGTAGCTGTTGTAGTTACTTTTCTTTGTTTTATATATATATTATTATAATTATGCTTGTTGCTCTGTTGGTGGTAATTGCTCAGATACATAGATATTTTGTATCGGTATCTGCCTAAATATGTAAATACTTTAGGAGCTTAGCCTAAGTGCATTGCTAGAGACAGACGTTTCTTTGCATCGATTTTATCATATAATTCAATTTGGTATTTGTTTTCTTTTTCTTTTGTTTGTTTTATGTAAATTTACAGAGTATCCAAGGCGCAATCACAGTCAGAAATATGAAGATGTGTTCACATTCTGAAAGAGACACATAAGGCGTACTCATTGTCAGTTCAAATTACTTTAGAAGGAAGGAAGCATCATCAACAACTGAATGGATGGCGCTGATCTGAGGCTGAGAAGATGACACGAGAGTGATTCTGATTTTTGGAGTTTTGAATTTTTGATTATAACGATTTTTGATTGGGAATTTGAACTGAGCTGAACGTTTGGATAGGTCTGATCAATGTCTGTGGAGTGAGTGTATTATTATTTGCAAAAACTAGACGATCGATTATATGTAGTTATATGTACAGCTATAGTTCTGTGTCCTTTTGACACTTGCGTTCAATAAAAAAGCGATTTAAAAAAGCGTTGCATACTTCAAAGCGCGCACAAAAATAACCCAGAGGACGAGATCGCTAACAAGAAACATTTGAGGCTAATAAGCGGCTTGACTAGACACAAATATACAAACATATGTTTATATATATGAGTGTGTATATGTGTGTGTGTGTGTGTGTGTGTATGTATGTCTTACACCTATCAGAACTGTAAAAAATGTAAATACAAAATTTTAATTTAATTTTTATTGAATTCAGTGTGAGATTGCAATCCAAATTGATTTCTTATTGTAAAATTTACAATCAAAATTAATATCAAATCAATGGATATAATTGTTTACAGCTCTGATTACTTTATATATAATGTATATACATAACTATATACAAATTAAACCCAGCGCTATTTCTACATATTCATTACAAACTCGCACAATATAAATTTAACTTTTTCTCTAGCTAATAATGTCTGATGAACTGTGGTGTGTGTGTCTGTGTGTGTGTGTGTGTGTACTAGTGTTTGTTGTAATGCAAATGTCAATGACAACATGGCACCACATTGGCAAAAAAAAACAAAACAAAATAATAATAAAGAATAATAAAAGTGTTTCAAGTTGTCCACTTACCTGCTCCCTTTGCCGTGCTCGTGGCTGTGAACTGTTCCGTTGTCTCGCCATAATCCCCAGATCCATGGACACAATCCTCATCATCGCAGGCACGTTCTGTGCCATTGTTGTTGTTGTTGTTGCTCGTGTTGCTGTTGTTGTTGTTGTTGCTGCGATCGACACTGAGACTGTTGCCCTGCTGCGTGGTTGTCGTCTGCTTAGTCGGCGGCACATAGACGGGCGTTATGAGATCATCTCCACTGCCCGACTCGAACGGCGGCGTGCATTCGTCCTCATCGTCGCCTCGGCATCCGGATCCGGCTCCGGAGAAAATCAGATCGTCTATGGCACCCGGATAACCACTCGCTGGCGTCTGTCGAGTAGAATTCAAAGTCTAATTTTACCTCAGTTGATCTAACGCCCAACTAGCCAAAGCGGTTATTGTATGTTTTAGTGAATGTCAACTGTATTACGAGTAGTATTAGCTATTAGTAGGTGCATTAAAAGTATGTATGTATGTGTAAATGTGTGTATGCGTGTGGGAGCAACTCTTTTTGTAGAAAGTGTTCCATAAACTGAGTTGACCGTGTTTAAATAATTATATGTGCAAATAAAATCAGCAGAGATTTTAATTAAATTTAAAGTTTAAATTGTTTAAAATAATATAGGAATAATAGGAAAATACAATTTACTTGTTATAAGTATTTGTTTACAAGGTTTTAAAAAAAACAAGTTGGAAAGGCTATAGTCGAACTCCCGACTATAGGATACCCGTTACTTACATAAACAAATTAAAATTTTTTTTATTGTATGCTTTTAGGCACTTTAATTGCTTAAAAGCTTTAATCAGCCAGTACCACCTTTCTATTTGTCCGATCTTGTTGGGATTTAGTAGGATGATAGGTAATAACAGTAGCTAACGTTCACCGTATAAAAAAAAACCTAATATCTTGAAAACTTTGCGTGTGGTGGATTTTCGCGATTTAAGGAGGCGGAAAAGGGCGTGGCAAAATTTTGAAAAAAACTTGACCTGCGTGGGGTTTATAGAAATCTGTGTGCCAAATTTGGTTGCTCTAGCTCTTATAGTCTCTGAGATCTAGGCGCTCACACGGACGGACAGACGGACAGACGGACATGGCTATATCGACTCGGCTGTTGATGCTGATCAAGAATATATATACTTTATAGGGTCAGAGATGCTTCCTTCTCCCTGTTACATACGTTGCAACGAATACAATATCCCCTTTTACTTATTTTTAATAAGTAACGGGTATAATAAATATTGATATAGTCAAAGTTTTTGCACATATAATTAATTTGTTTAAATACAAGTGTGTATATAAATTAATATGTTTGTATAGTATTAGTTAGTTTATTCATGTGCTAATTAACGTGTCGAGTCATGCAGCATTAGTGCGCTTAAATATGGCTGAATTACGAGTACAATTAAAGTGCAAATAAATCAAAGACAAGACTATCTGCATTTGTTAAATACTATTGTGCTATATATATAGATGTATGTGTGTGTGTGTCTATGTTTAATATTTTTTTGCATTAGTTGTTAATTGTATAATGTATATCCACAATATGATTATTGCATTATGCTGTGCGTCAAGGAATAAATATTAAATATATATCGAATAGCTGAGTTTAGCTGAGGTTAGTGGCAATTTCTTGAAGGGATTAATTGCTGGTGCTGGTTAAAAGCGATTACGTCACTGACAGATTATAAATAAAATAAATAAACAATACACTACTTTATACATTTACAATTATCTAATACACTTGATTTTTTTAATTATTCTTTTTTAAATGCTGAACCAAATTTCCCCGCAATTTCATCGATTATAACCAGATAATTTTTTACGATAAAAAATGAGACTGGGGAAAAGAGGTTCTTTATATAGCAAATGAAGCTGATTATTTTACAATACTCTTTAATTTAATAATAAACTTTTTTTTTTTTTGGGTTTTGGATTAAAGAAATAATTTTGAATAAACGTTGATTGTTACGATGAGAAAAATACTTGGAAAGTTGAAAGTTGAGAGAGGAATTCAAATAAAATTTCAAATAAATTCCCTAACCTGCTGCATTCTCTGCAGATCATTTCTATCTAATACTCCAGTTACCAATTGAACATCTCCTCGTATGGTGATATGGGGATCGCGCTCGACGGCCATGTCCAGGATGCGCAGCTTGTTGACCGACAAGCCGGCAATGACACCGGCAAACGGACGCTCGATCCTCGTGCGACCGTTGCGGCTAAACTTGCCTCCCACTTGGATATTCGACATGGTATTGAACACGGTCGAATGATGGCCTGCGAATAGATCCAAGATTGACCAGAATATATTGTGATCTAAATGTTCACAGTGTGAGTCTTACCCTGCGGAGTCACTGCTTGGACATTGTAGTCATCCAGCTGAAGTGTTGCGTTGCCTCCTTTGCGTACGAATCGCACCACGTGATAGGCATTGTCGTTGACCTTGGTGCCAATCTCGCCCAGCGGCAGATCCACGCTTCCAATGTTGTACACCATAAAGATATTGCCCTCGACTATCTCCAGCTCCATGTAATCCTGTGTGGTGGCACTTTCAATGCGCAGCAAAACCGCATCCGGCTTGGTCGTAATGAAGCCCAGTGCAATGTTGTCCTCCTCGGTGTCCGCCTGTGTGTTCTCCGGAAAGTTGTACTGCACCATGCCCTTGTTGTTGCCAAAGTCATAGGCAATCGACTCTGCAAGAGATCAGATAAATAATAAATTAAATATTTTTTGTAAATAAAATTGCACCCACCATCATAGCAGGTCGGTCCCGTGTAGGAGGTCATGTCGCATTCACAGGCATAGGCATTCCACTGCTGGACACAGATGCCCCGATTGGCACACGCGTTCTGGCTGCACTTGGTGGGTCCCTCACAGCCGCTGACAACCAGGGAACTGGGCACAACCGCATCGTTGGTCAGGGAGGGAGAGGTGTCTCCCAAGTCCAACGAAGCCAAGCAACCTTCGAAGCCGGAACGTGATGATATCGAGCCCGGCAACTTGGAATACATGTCCTTGAAGACGCCTCCAATGTAGAGTATGCCCGCCAGTTCGAGATGCATATTGTTGCCGGTCAGCGTAATAATCTCAAAGGAATCGTCCACGGTCAGTGTGTGCGTCTTGGGTCCGGGTCGACGAATGCTGACCTGATGCCAGCGATTGTCGTTCATGTGAATGCGAGACTTGTCCCGCATGGTGACGGGCCCATCCCCCAGATCGAAAGTGTAGTGAATGTGACCATTTACCAGCTCCACAGCCACAAAGTCGTTGCGTCTGCCGCCATTGAACACCAATAGACCATTCGGCTCCACGGTCTTGAAGCGGAAGTCAATGGAGATGCTTGTGTAGGCCTTGAGCATGGCCAGACCCACGTAGGAGTGCTTCGACCGGAAGGTGGCTGCATGATACGGTTGTCCGGCCGGCGAGTTGACAAATCTTGCTGTTAACTTGAAGGTGGCACTCGGCAGCGCCGACAGCTCTGGGCCCAGAGACTTGACTATGTCCAAGTAGCTAATAGCGAGGACCACAAAGATTCGAATTAACAGAGTTCGGAAAAAGTTTTAAAGTAGGACTAAATTTCCTTTCTTCACTTAATCAAATTAATTTATATAATTCATTTAATAATTTCAAAAAGTATTTTACATTATCTAAAAATATCAAAAATATTTTTTAAGAGCGATTTTCAAGTCTTTTAACTCGATATTTTCTTGACAATCAATCGAGTTAATTAAAACGATTTTCATGAAAAATTGAGAGCTTTGCTAGCTTTGTTTGACACTCACCGCTGTCCATTGAATATGAATCCCTGCATTTGTCCCACAAAGTTCGGCATGGTTGAGGTCATTTGTATCTCCTCCTCGGCATGGAAGAGTCCGCCCAGATGGATCGAGCGTATCTCCATGGTGCTGTGGCGTCCCAGGATTGTCTCAGCTGTGCAAAGAATACAGCATAGATCGATAAAGCTCAAGGGGGTTAAGGGCATGGGGAATGCGCCAGCCTGGGCTTGTTTTCTAATATTTAGACTAGGCAAAGTACCGTTAACATTGGCATATCGTATATATATTGATAAATATGGATAGTTGGTTATATGGATACATGGATTAAAGTTAAAGTACTTAAGAGTTGTTATTGGTGACAAACGAAAGTTTTGAAATGTTTTTTTTTAGTTACAAGAAGCACATACGCATACGAGTATATGGATATTGAAATATTAAGTAGTATTAGATAGTAGGTAGAGTATATAGTTAAGTAGACATTGAACTAAGTACGAGTAGTATGTATTTCGATTCATAATCAAATCATTTCAAGCAGTTGCTGTACTTTGGTGTCCGTCTCTTGACAGTGGCTAGAATAGTTTTCAATGCAGCTTGAGTACATACTAAAGAAAGGTGCAGTTATACGATAGTTTCTATATATATATGCCTACATATATATATGCCGGTGTATTATAAATAGAGTATTTATATATATATATATATAAAGAGAGAGAGAGAGAGTAGTAGAATATCAAATGATAAATTGAGAACTGAGAAAATGTTTTGCGCATTCGATGCGGCTTTCGATCAAAACAATGAAAGTAACTTAATGGAGATTATCACTAGTGTAGTTAATTAGTTAAATAATTAAGTTAAGTATTGAGTTGGGTGCGCAGTACATATATCTACACACATACATACAGAGTAGTTGTACATATGCGTTCATTGCCATTTTTTGTTGATTTTGTTGATAAGATTACTTTATTTTATTTTATTTTTTTTTTTTTTTGGTGTGTGAGATACATTCTCTTTTACGAGTATTTACTGTAGCGGTGACTTTATTTTTCGATAGGTGCATTGCTTGATAGAATAACACAACAAAATAAAAGAACTTGATTAATGAATACGATAACGTTGCAACTAGACGCCTACAACAATGACAACCGAAGACAACGATTTCAATTTAATTCGTTAACTTTTTGTTTTGTTTTTGTTCTTACCTAAACGCCAAAATCATAAACTAAATAAATTATAGAAAAAAAATAAAATGAAAACAGAAATTAAAGTACAGTTGCTGCTCTTTAACGACATTGAAACTAAACATCGATTTGTAATGTGTTTAGTAATTTTTATGTCATGTTATGTATGTGTGAAGGTGTGTAGATGTGTGTGTGTATGTGTGTGGCCTAAAGAGAGTCGCAAGTTTGTGCTTTTGACTCCACATACGTATGTCTAACTAATACGAGTACAAGTAGTAATTGTGCAGTTGACTTCAATGAGCAGCGACTACGTTGCGTATACGACGCGTGGTTCAGCGTGGGAGTGATTGACATTATCTGTACATGCAAGTATGACTGCAGTAAGCGATAGGGGGACAGAGAGAGAGACAGAGAGAGTGAGTGAGTGAGAGTGACAGAGATAGTGAGAGAAAGCGATGTGGGACACAATTTGCAATTGTTGCAGCTGCTTTGTCAGCCATATAATTAGCCGCATTTACATATGCACATGTATGTAAGTAGTTATAAGTACTTTGAATTGTGCCAAACTTTTCTAGAGAGAGAGTCGGAGAAAGAGAGTGTTTGTGTGAGAGAGAGAGAGAGACTGAGCTAATCGTTGAGAACGTTGTGGCATGTGGCAGCAAGTCATGCGATTTTTCATTATTATTTATTCAAAGTTGTTAATTTACGTTTGCTTTTGTTCAATTCATTTAAGGTGCGCACATGCAAACTCTGACGTGTGTGTATGTGTTTGTGTGTGTAGGTGTGTGTGCAATTTAGTGTGCGTGCGAGTACATAACAACCGTGGTGCAGCAAATATCTCAAAGTGCATGTGTGAGTGTGTGTATGGCCGGCCTAAAGCACAGGCAAGCGACGAGCGGCCAACATGGCCCAAAAGGAGGCCATGCGGTTGCCAATGTCGCTTGTCGGCCAAGTTGCACATTTGTACACTTACACACAAAATGCGAAACTAATTTGTACGTTTTGGACACGCTTAGTTGCGTTTATTGTTAGTTACTGTAGTAGTAATAGTTGTTGTTGTTGTTGTTAACGAGTACATAGTTTACTTAACACAAAGCTAATTACATATTAAATGGTGCAAAATTACAGCCCTGGGTGCTTCCAAACATTGTTTTGCCTTCTCGTCTCAATAAGTCGCGACTCGCGTGCTTTGCCATTTTCTCATTTTCATTTTCCTTTTCGCTTTCCTTTATTTTTCAATTTCCCTTTTTTTTTCTTTTCTGTCACGCGCTTGCATCCTTGAGTTGACTTTATCGAGCGATTTGGCAAAAAAATGTTTCACCGAGTTCTTGCGTGTCGATTTTTTTTTGCTCTCGCCTCAGTATTGAAAAAAAAAACAATTGAAACTATTTACGATGTTTATTTCTTCTCATTCGCTTTCGCTTTTCGCTTATGTTGCTGTCGTTGCATTTTGAAATAGAAAAGGTCATTAAGATCACAATTTGTGATAAGAAAATTGCATTTGCATTTGCATTTGACATTGTTTTTCATTTGAATACAAGCACTAAAAGTACTTGATGTTGTTAATTGTTGCTGTGGCTGTTGCGGTTTGTTAATTGTTGTTGTACTTGTAAATTTCTCTAAAATATATATATATGCTTTAATTACACACTCCTGAAATGAACTTGTTCACATACCACACGTGTTGTTTAATATGTTTAATAATTTAAACACACACACTTTTTGATTGTTTAGTTTAAAACTGAGAATGCCTGTAAGTACAAATCTTTGATATTTACATGGAAACTATAATAATAAATAAAAGTACAAATTATAAAAAAAAGAAAGTAATTTACAAATACTTGATGTTAACTTCAATTTATATTTCAGTCAACATCAAGTGAGAAAAGTTATCCAAACGATATGAAAAGAAAGTACTTCAATATGATATTATTATTATCATGGACATAACAATTTACAAGACAATCAAATTTGATATATATTTATAACATTCAATGCGATTTATAGCATCTGTACACCTGGTCGAATACTTTTCTTGTCTTTGGCACATAAATAGACTATTTTTATTTATTTATATAACTTTTTTTTAGAAACTGTTTGACACACTCTTGCTGATTATTTAGTTTTGTTTTATTTTTATTTTGTTGGGATTGTCGCAAAATCAAACATAGTATAGTTTATGGGGGCAGAATAGAGTTATCGCAAATGAAAACACAACATCAAGATGTTTGAAAAAGTTTCAAATAACTAACGAGAGAGTCAAATAAATGAATTGTTTAATAATGATATTTTTGTAAGTATAATGAGATTGGCAAGTTAATATAATAATTAATAATTATTCAAATGGGCAAGTCTTAACGAATAATCTTTCAATAATTTCATCAATAACAAAAAAAGAAAGTCACAACAAAGCAATTAAATGGAGTGGAAAAAGTTGAGTTGAAAGTTAATTAATTAATTAGGTGAAAGAGCCTTACAATGTACGAGTATTTTTTGGTGTTTTGGTTAAAGTGAATGTGAATGTGATCGAATGAGTATACGAGTACGAGTTCGAGTATGTGATGTTCAAATCTATCTCAAATCTCAGCTATTCAAGTTTATGAAATGCCGTGAATTGTTATGAGAAAATGTTAGAGGAAATGTTTTTTTTTTTTTGGGAAAATTAAAGGTATATTAAATATAGCATTTCTTTTAAGCTTTTTATTTTCCTTTATCAATATGTGTGTGTGTCTGTGTGTGTGTATGTGTGTTAATTGTTGTGTGTTAGTATATGTAACTTGTTTACAACTAAAAAGCTCTCAAATTAAAAGTTAAAGTTTTAAGAAAAACTTAAAAACCGTTGCTTCAATCTTCTACAATGTATTATTATTATTTTTGAGAATTCTTTAGACTTCCTGACACCTTCACACACCTTTAGACAAGGGGATAAGGGGGTAGGTTGATTGATCTGGCCTTGAACTTGTTGTTTATTGTGCTTGGGGGCACTTCAAATAGAAATCTAACAATCATTTGATATGATATAAGTATATATATATGTATATAGCAGGAGACTCGAAAATGGGGAGTTTCCTTTTGATAAAAAAAACGACACGGCACGACACGTAGTAGGGCAATAGATGTGCTGTTGATACATACATAACATACCCCTGACGGGGGGAGCCCCGTCAACTTGTAGACGCAGATTCGATGCTCTGCGCGAAAATCGTATGGTGTGCCAATTATTGTCATTGAGCACCGACTGGCCAGCGAGCAGGTTCTGTCGAGGATTGCATGCAAGCATTTGAAAAAATACATACATTGTGCAGCTGTTAATAAAGTTACGTAATCAATTGTAGGCTTCAACTAGTTTACCTTCTCCCGATCGCTGAGCCGAACACTGGCGCGTATTCGACCTGCCACGAGGGCAATCTCTAGTCGATCCGGGGAATTGGATTCGGCGCTGGTCAAGAGCAGCAGACCCGCCGGACGCGATGTCTTAAAGCGTATGATTAGCTCCTCCGTTTGGGTCTTGGTGCCTTGACCATTGGCCAGCCAAATGGTCATGTGTTGGCTGCCATTAAAGGCCAACGTGGCCAGCTCCCGTCCACACGTCGGTCCCCCATAGAGGGTGGCCGAGCAGTCGCAAATGGGTCGATTCCAGCCCTCAAGGCAGGTGCCGCCGTTCAGACAGGGATTGCCAGTGCAAACATTGCCCTGCACATGACACGATGGTTTCACTGAAGCTGTAAAAGAAACAAACAAGGCATGGTCAGGTCATTGCCCAAAATAGACCTAGTTAATGCATATACATAACAGGAAAGAAAAGTTATGGAGACTTGATACCCTGGCAGAGCACTGTACATCAGACAAAGACTGCCTTGCATAGGAACACACAAATTCGGTGGCCAATTTAGAATACCCTCTGCAAGAGTAATACTCTATGTATGTGTGTATATGTGTGTGTACATATTTACCCGAGTCCTGCACGCGTGCAAAGGCAGCTATATCGATCGCCTTGCCGCTGAGCACGAGGTCACGCAAGCAGCCCACAAATCCCTGTCGCAGAGTCGCCGTCCAGATGGCCGCTGGCCAGGCGACGCTGTTGTAAGCAGGCCCAACCCCGCCCACATACATGTGACCGTCTAGCTCCAGTATGGTGCCATCGCCGGGAGTACGAAAATCATTCCAGATGCCATCCACAGCCACCTTGGCATCGCGACCATTGCGACGCAGGATGAGATCATGCCAGTCGCCATCGTCGACGCGACGTCGTGAGGCGCGAATCTTTGAGGCACCCGATCCCAGATCCAAGTGTATGTAGATGTGACCATTGAGCAGCTCAATGGCAATCAGCACGGGCTGCGGATAACAGGGTGGAATTAGCAATAAATCGAATCCATTTCAACCACTTGGTCGCTTACGTTCTTGGCCCGTGGTTGCTTTGAGCCAGTTGCCAGGATAATAATGCCATTCGGTTCCTTGGTCCGGAACTTAAAGCTTATCGAGCTCTGCTTGCCCGTCTCCCAAGGAGGCAGCACCTAAAAAAGCAGACAAGTTGGCAATAGAAGAATTCTGATTAACTTAATGCACTTACCAAGTGGGATTCCCTTGTGGTAAATGTGACTGGATCCTGAGGATCGCCGCTGGGACATTGGTATTCCAAGCTACCGGCTACCTGAATCAACTTGGAGCCACTCTTAGCCAAATCAATGAGATTCAGGTTCAATGTGTCCGCCGAGAACTCCACTTTTCTCAGGCAACCCACAAAATTGTTGTGAACTCGAGCGCCGAGCAAAGCACGAGGATTGACAGCACCACCGACATAGACCCGGGAGGAGGACAGCATGGTAAACTTGCCGGCAATGTGCGAGTGATCCGTGTAAACATCATCCACCACAGTGACGAGCTGTGAATGGTATCCTCATAAGTGAATTTTCCACAAGGATAATCGATGGAAATACGCACCCGACAGAAGCTGGTTATGGACGAGATCTCCTGGATGCGTCGATGGACGGTCACCTTGTGCCACTGATGATCATCGAAGCGTACCTTCGATGGCTTGATGTGCATCTCCTGCTTCCCGTTGGCCAGGCCCATGGTCAAGGACACGCCGCCATCGCGCAGGGCCAGGTTCAAGTAGTCGGTGCCATGGCCCGTATAGAAGAGCAGCCCATTTGGCTGGCGTGTACGAAAGTAGAAAGAGATCGCATCTTGGGCACTGACAATTGGCTCGGCGCCCGTCTGGCCCAAGTCGTACGAAAGGAACTGTGTACCGCGGAACGTTGCTTCCGATGGCGCCTTCTCCTTCTCACAATACTGGCCATCGTACTCCAGATTACGACACTCGCAAATTGGACCGGAATCAGTGGATATGCATATGCCACCATGCTGGCAGGGATCGTTACGTTCACAGGCGTCGGTCGTGTTTCCGCCCCTAACGCCCTGTAAGGATTAAGCGCAGTAGCCAATTAATAACCCAGCAGGACAACTAGTAAGTTCGTCAACATAAATCCCAAGCACATAATAGTTCTTCTACTTAGCTATAAACATTAAAATTGTTATAACTACTCTAGAACAAAACAGTCTTTTACTTAACCAACTCCCAAAGCTTTTAATGAGGAAATATTTTAATTTATAAAAAACTAGGCCTAATTAAACCTGCAGAAAGAAAACACACACTTTAACATAGCCTTAAAGATATACAGGGGTGCCACAGGAATCGCTTTCGCTTGAATTTGACACTAATTTCATACAAATTTAAGTCTAGTTCCAGCGAAAGCGATTTTTGTGGCACCCCTGATAATAACTTTTCACAGACAACGCCGTCTTTTACTTAATCAACGACTAAATTGTTTAAGGGGAAATGTTTACGTTTATTTAACTTCAACTCTAAGGCAAAATTTGATTAAAAATGTGACTTTAGTCGTATTAAGTAAGTAAGTAAAAGTAAGCTTCTCAACATAACCTTAAAGTAGTAGCGAGCAAAGCCGTCCTTTACTTAATAAACTCATCAAGCGATAATATTAAAGATAATACTATTTAAGTCTTTCGGAGAAATGTGCTAAAACACTCGTTGTTATTATATTCCTGCGGTAGAAAATTAAAGTTATACAACATAACCTTAAAAAAGTAAAATCAACTTATGGGCAAAGCCGTCAATTACTTAATCAACTAAGTAAAGAGTGTAGGAAGCAATATTAAATATTAAAAGAGACTCACCCGCATTCCTCGTTCGCGGGGTGGCATCTCGCCATGGTCACAGGGCGCATCGCCGCATTTGATGTCGCGTGGTTGCTTCATTTCCTGTCGCCTGGTGGTACCACCTGGCTGATCCGCATATACGAGATTGCGAATGGCACCACGGAAGCGTGGCTCGAAGATGACGCTTGGTAGGGCCAGCAGAGCCAGCTTGCTGCTGTACCAATTGGGCATGCCACCAACATAGACATCCGAGTTGCTGGCAAACTTGCCAAACTGGAACTCCTTGCCCTTGGTCGAACGCTGCTGGGAGACGCCGTCGACAATCAATGAGGTCTGGTCATCATTGCGCAGCACCTGCACCTTGTGCCAATGGCCATCATGGAGCTCACGGCCAACGGTTATGATTTGGGCGCCACCGCCGAGATTATAACGCAGACGCAGAGCTCCCTCAACCAGTTTGAGCTCAAAGAAATCGTAGGTGCCGCCATCATCGGTGTAGAGAACCAAGCCATTGGGCTGTTCCGTCTTGAACTCCAGTTCCAAGGTACCATTTAGGCCAGTGTACCACTTGCGAAAGGTATAGAATGAACTCTGCGAGCCGTCGAGCGGAAAACCGGCGCTGATCGTTATAAAGCTGGCCACCAGGCTGACCAGGAGAGCTGTCACAATCAGCACTCGATATGAACGACGGTACTCAACCATTATGGGTGGCCGCGAACGAGGACGCAAATGAGGACGAGGACGAGGAGAAAGTGGAAAGTGCTCTTCATCAGGAACAAATCTTCGCCGGCGACGCGCCTTGTTAAATAGTAAATCGGAGGAGCAGGCTTTAGTAGATGATTCAACTGGCTCGGGCAGCAGCCGCGTGCTATTATTATCGTCGGATATCAACAGCGTATTATTATTATTATTATTTTTGGACAGCAGCTCTTCGGCAGCGTGGTCGCTGTCCATTTTGTTGTGGGCGTTCTCAATGCTGTGGGCTGTCATGGCCTCAAATGCATAGTTTGTGCAGTCCTTGAAGGATACCCGTGAATATATGTATATGTATTTATATCAATCTCTATAATTCTGATATGTTGCACTTGGCGCGCTCATTCACTTTATCCCTCCCACACGCACGAACACACACTGACTCCCACGCACTCTCACATGAGCACGCACACGAACTCACACCAATACACCGATAAGCACACTCAGAGTTGCGCGCGTAAAACGTAAATGTCGCCTAACGTATTCCAGTCCTTGACTGGGAAGCTTTCTGCTTTGTTGGCGCGTGTGTCCTTGTATTGGTATGTACTATTACTACACCGACAGTCCGAAATACTTTGGAATTTTATCCGCGCGTGTAATTTTCATTGAACTTTTGTGTTTGTTGGCCGAGCGTGAGAGCACTGAGAACGCAACGCCAAATGAGAGTCCAAAAGTGTTAGTGTGCTTTAAAGAGAGAGAAAAGCTCAGAAACGCAAAGTTGGCTGCGGCTGTTGTTGCGCTGCGTTACTTATTCGCACCGTTATTATTCTTGTTAGTTTTGCCTTGTTTTGTACTTTCTAGTATTATTGCAAAAGTTTTTGAGTTTTTGGCATTTTTTACACTTGATTTGCATAATGCTTTGCAAATTGCTCACTATCGTGCACATTTCCTTGGCCATTTGTTTCGTGTTACAGAGCCGTTAGCAGTACAATAAGTAGCTGGCCGTAGGGGTGGCAAAAGCTCGCCGGACGCCTCCTCCACCCGACGCTGCTATGGTGCCCACGAGCGTTTTAACGTACATGTACATACTAAAAATCTGAAAAAATTTTCACTGCACGTAGGCGAAAATTTTCATTGCGTCCTCAGGATGAATAGTTTTATGGACCACTTAAAACAATTTCAAGAATTGTTAAAGCACAGTTAACTATTTGTTTAATTCGATTTTACTATTGATTCCAGCGTAGCACTGATTTGTTTTAAGTAATTGATTTAGCTTACACAATTCTACGTTTTCATTTGCAACACACTTTTAATGCCTTCCAATTTAAGACTTGTTTTAAGGAATTTGGATGATTTGAATTTACATTTATTTTTGTTTGATATGCAGTGTTGTAACGGAGTTTTGCAAAATTTACCCAAACGGGGAACAAAAAATTATATGTCGAATTTTGTTCTCAACACTTCCCGCTGCTCCAGGTTTTAATATCGATCTGTGCTGCATTCACGACAAGACTGAACTGCAATTTCAAACTTAATTTCTTCGCAGTGTTTCCAATGGATAACGAAAGCTCCGTCAGCTTATTCAAAGAGTGCTGGCTTACGGCATAGGCAACACAGCACACACGCTACAATAGAGTCAAAAGTACACAGAAAACAACAATTTCCACTGTTTACAAGCACAAAACGTGCGCTAATATAGTTTAAAATATACAATGACATTTATATCTTTCAAGTTTTAAGTTTACTCTTATTCGCCCCAAAAGGTATGCTATACAAAAGACTTCGTTTTTGGTTGTAGGGCATCAGAATGCCAAAAATTAAAAGCTCTCTTCCTTCAAACGAGGCATGTGTGTATGCGTACTACTAACATATATATGTACATATGTACGCACACACACTCACACATGCGTAATGAGTGCAGAACACGCAGGTTCATAACCTGCACCACTCGAAGCGTATTAGAAGGGACAGGATAAATGTCTGTGTGTATGAACATACATTCACATGCATTACAGGGACGACAACGTCGACCCGTGTAAATGCCTTGACATTTATTATACACTACACAACTTCGACAACTCGGCGTCAAATTCGATTTGCATTTGTTGATGCATATATACACATGTCCCTGTGCGTGTAATTGTGTGTGGGTGGCTTGCGTGTGTTTGAGTCAAGGGAGCCTTTTGGGTTGAGGGCTTTCTTATAATATGCAATTTTACACAAGCACTGCAAGGACAACACGTACATATATTATATTAACGTCACTTTGCACATTTTCTTGAGCACGCACTGGTCATCACGCAATTACTGCAAGATGCATGATTAAAATTTTTATTTATTAAGGAATGCCGAGAATTATGGCCATTAAAACGCTAGTGTCCCTTTCTTTGTATGCACAAGTTAACTGCTGCAACGCGCTGCAGTAACAAAGGAATGTCAGAGCGATAACTAATAAAAAGCATTGAAACGAATGCAGACAAGGTGATTCAAGCTTGGCAGCGTTGTATCAAAGTGCTTAGAATAAGATAGATTGAACTACTCACCAAGGTAAACGAAAGAATTTTGTTAATTATGTGCAATTAATTATAGTCTAACTGCAAAGTAAGCCAATTTCTAAAAGAATGTTTTTTATTTAAATGGCTCTTGACCGTTAAGTCGAGAGATTGTGGCGGTCCGCCGATAGACTAATCAGTCTACGTGTGTGTACAAAGTTGTTGTGGTTATGTTAAGGCTCTGTAGTGGGTGGAGCATCTTCACAGATGTTAAATTCAAATCTAAACCTAATAATATTTAAAATTTATATATACACAATTTTCGAAAACTATTAATTAATGTTCAATGAGTATTATTTCTTAATTGCAAGTCAGCACAATGTTAAGCTTCAGTTTGCGTGGGCGACTTATCGAACAAGTGTTGTAAAATGCAAGACCGGCGCAGCTGTGTATGCATTAAGTAAAACAACAAATAAATCGAAAAGCTTTACACAGCGCCTGCCCTACTTGTTGTCATCGGGCGTTTACAGCTGTGCGGTTAAATCAAATCGCTTATCGAACACTTTACAAGGCAGGTGCAGCTGTATATGTGTGTGCTTACACACACAACAGAGAAAACGCGCTGATTTAGAGTGCACTCTAAGCAAAAGATTTGACAATTGTTTACTTCCCCAATTCTAGCTGTGCTTACGTAATGCTCTCAGGCACTCAACTGGGGCGTGTGGCGAGTCGATTAATCCCTCGCGTTGCACGATCTCTTCATACGGAGCGCAAGGTGAAAGTTCAGGGCACCGGTGACTTGCATATTGTCGAGTGTGGCAATGGATCGCGTAGTTTGCTATTGATGCCCGGCGCCCTGGGCTCGGCCTGGACGGACTTTAAGCCACAAATCGAACAGTTGCCCAAACTGCTGCCGAATCACACGATTATTGCCTGGGATCCCCCTGGATATGGGAAATCGATTCCACCGGCACGCAAATTCGGACTTGAGTTCTACCGCGAAGACGCCGAAGCGGCTTTGAAACTGATGCGTACCCTCGACAGGCCCAAGTTCTCAATTCTCGGTTGGAGCGATGGTGGCATCACAGCCCTAATCTTAGCCGGTCGTCATGTTGATGCTGTGGACAAGTTGGCCATTTGGGGTGCAGGCGCGTACTTGATCGAGGCTGAGGTGAAGGCTCTGCAAGCGATTCGAGACGTGGCCACGTGGTCACCTCGCATGCGTGAGCCAATGGAGAAAGTCTATGGAGTTGAGCGTTTCGCCCAGCTCTGGGCGGAATGGGTGGATGCCGCCTGTGATTTCTACACCCAACGAGACGGCGACTTTTGTCGCACTGAAGTGGAACAAGTGAAGGCACCTACGTTCATACTCCATGGCAAGAAGGATCCCATGATTGCCGCTGAACATGTACCATGGCTAAGGGAACGACTGCCTCGGGCACGATACCACGAATTCCCAGAGGGCAAGCACAATATTCACCTGCGATATGCCGAGGAGTTCAACAAGCTCGTCTCGGATTTTTTTAAGGATAAATAACAGGAGAAGAAAATGGAAGAAATTAAACTCAAACCTATTTTGCTTATGGACAAATTTATTAGTTTATAATTTGGACAGAGAGAATGGTTTATTTGGCCTGGGCGAGCAGAGTGGGCACATAGTCATCATACTGGGCCTGGAAGAAGTTACCGGCGACGGGAGCTCCAAAGTTGTACTTGGTCACGTAGTCACGGATCTTAACGTTCAAGCGACCCTCGCGAGTTCTAAAGGAGCAGCAGACAATTAGATAGGCTGGGCAGGAAGGAAAGATAATTACTCACGTCTTGGGGATGAACTTCTCGCTGGAGATCTTGTCGCCCTGCTTGAAGATCAAGATGACATAGCGGTGGAGACCGCTGCCCTCCGTTGGACCAGCGCCAACATACTCAGCGAGCACCTGGCCATCGGCGACCTTGTTGCCGGGAATGTTGATGACAGCCCAGTGAAGGACCTCACGGAGCTTTGGGTCGGTGCGGCTGGGTGCATCGGGATCAACCATCAGCAGAGTGTACAAAGCGCCAGCCTCGGCATCCCAGCTAACGGTGGGCTCATCCTTCACTTGTGTGGGAGTGAGCTCCTTGCCGAGTTCAGCCTGAGCACCGGAGGGGAAGGCAACGGTTGCCTTGGCCTTTGGCTTCTCATCGATGATGTCAGGAATGATACCGCTGGTGTCCATAGTTGCTGATGTGCTTTGTCTGGCGTTGTGACAGTGACTATGATTTCGTTGCCGCCGCCCTGCCTATTTATCGATCCCCAAGTCCAAAGCAACGATCCGACTAGCACTGCCAAATCATCATCGTGGGCCTAATCAGTTTCGTGCACTTTTGGCCCAATGCTCGCACACACTAGATAAAGATAAAGATAAAGATATTGATAAAGACAGTGTCTATGCTGATAGTGCCAATAAGTGCACCGGTTAACTTTATTGCCACGACTGGACGAAGATTATTTTTACAAAGTCTAGAACATTTTTGGCCTATGCTATCGTCACTAGCGTGGACCGTGATCTAACCGCTGAAACTTTTGTGCAGGATGGGAACATAATCATCGTACTGTGCCTGGTAGAAGTTGCCCGCAATGGGTTGGCCCAATCCATGTTTCTCAGCAAACTGGCGAGCACTGAAGCCAATTCGTCCCTCACGAGTGCTGCAGTTGGAACCACGTCATTATTCATCTGTATTATGAAACCCACCCATCCCCATTTACCCACCGTTTGTCTATGTGCTGAGAGTCGTCAATCTTCTGGCTCTGACCATACAGCAGGAATACATAACGATGCAATCCTGATCCCTCTGGCGGACCAGAGCCAATGTACTCAGCCAGAGAATGACCCAAGTTTAGCTTGCTTCCTGGTATATTTATGACAGCCCAATGCAAGATCTCTCGGTACTTGGGATCAGCGCGACTTGGAGCATCGGGATCCACCATCAGCAGAGTATACAGCTGACCTTGCTCCGCCTCCCAGGTCACCTCCGGTTGATCCTTCACCTGGGTGGGCGTCAATTCATTGCCCTCCTGGACAGCCACACCCACAGCATAGTTCACCTGCAGTTTACCCTTGGGTGGCGCCACATCCACAACATCGGGCACAAGATCATTCATTTTTCCTACAGTTAGTTACTTCACCTCTGCTGACCATTCGACGTGGAAAATTTAATGAAAAATCAGTTTTTTAGCGACACCGATTTCCGTTCTTATCAGCGTGGTAATTTCGTAATTTGGTCGATGTATGATTCAGGCTAAATGATAAGACATTAACTGGACGATAGATAACAACACCTGTTCCTTATGCAAAACTAACTCACACACTTACGCTATATCTGTATGTATATGTATAAACGATGACTCTGCTCTAATTAATTAATATCTAACAAAGTAAATCAAACGAAAACTGAAGGCTTGGTAACTGATATGAATAATATCTATTTTGTGTGTGTATAAATGTGCGAGTATAAATCAAAAGAGTATGAACTTTGCTCGACGAGTTCTTTCCCACATTTAAGTCTATATGTATCTGTAGGTATGTACATACATATGTGTGTGTAGATAAATATCGGTTAACCGGTACCACTTGGTACGCATACGTACATACGTATGCACGTACAGTCGGTTAAATAATTAATTTAAAGAATTTAATTTTAAAAAAGCAATAGAAATATCTTTTCTTAAAATTTGTTTCTTATTTTATCATAGTTTAAATAAAGAAGAACCATTAAGTGTAAGTTTAATAAAAATCTTAGTGGACTTTAATTTTTGTCAAATAGTTACTTTACTAACTGTAAGTGTAAACGGCTAGTCAAGTGATTTTTTTGACAAAAATTAAAATCCACCATAATTTTTATTAAAACTTAAACTTAATACCTATTAATTTTTTATTGCTTCAAGAACCATAATCAACTTTATCTTGACAAAGAGTATATGGAAATATTTTCTTTTATCGAAACAATTACTTGACCAACTGTACATGAGTGTGTGTAGTTGTGTGTGTGCGTTTGTTAATTAACTTTAACGGATAGCCGGCAATACGATAACCCACAATTCATACAAAATACATTTCTTACTGATAATTAAAACGGATGTAGGCCATAAGTTTATATAGTTTATGTATGTATTTATATATCATGCTATTTATTCATTTAAACAATTCGAATATTATTATTAACACTTTGAATATCAATATTATTAGCGTTGACAGACAGGATTTGGTCTACTAAATACATGTGTGTGATAAGTTTGGATATCCACAAGAATAATAGTATTTGTTTTTAAATATAATAATAATACAAAGAAAAATTAAAAGTAAACAGTAGAAAACATGAGCGTGAGATTTGAGACGCGCGCCAGGGCGTAATATAAACAATATGATTACAATTTATAATAGTGTAAATAATAGTATATAGTGGTATGTATGTATTATTATGCTTCGCGCACACAAACACAAAGCTGTGCATAAATACATAAACTCTATGTATATGCCATGTAGTATGGGAACACAAACTAGCTAGTGTCCGCTGCTGAAGAACTAATTTTGGAATACGAGACAACATTTGTTCAATTTGATTGATGAAAATTCCAATAACATTCGAATGGTAAACGTTTCCATCTTGCGTTTTCTATTAAATTCAACATATAAATATAATGTCGTCCACTTGCTCGATTGCTTTTGGGCGAGTTACGTTACTCTGCCTTTAACAACGTGTTTCGTACAAACCGCTGCGTCCAATGTAGCGCACCCATTTGACCACATCGTGATCAGAGTAGTTCAGCTTCGGTTCAAACACTTTTAGATAGCGCACTTTAAAGCCAGATGGTGCGAATGGCACCTCAAAGTTCATTGATATTGGTGGACGTGTCCACTTCTTTTTGGTATCCGTCTCAAGGAGCTCAATTTCCGCAGACAGCTGAGTTTCCTTCATGCCCGCCATTCGCTTAATTTTCCATACAATCGCATTTTCCGAGGCCTTGTACTTGGCCTTGCCCTTAAGACAAATCAACTGCACGCCTGACGTGTTGAGAGGCGTTGGGATTTTCACCTCGATCTTCTGGCCAAGCAGCGATGGCTTAAAATTCGACTTGAGCACCACCTTCACCTCCATCTTTGTGCGACCCACCTCACGCACCAGCGGTATAACACGGAATGGCAACGAAATGTCTTTTGTTGTACGATAGCGCATTAGCTCAAATTCACCGTCCGGCGGTATAAAGCTAATCGAGTGCTCCGTCTCGAATTTGCTCAGCTTGACGCACTGATGGAATTGACAATCGTCAATTACAACCACTGGCTTGCCTGAGCGCGATGTCTCTGCTTCCGAATTGCCCGATATTCCCCTGCCCTTGGATTCCATAACGATTTTGTCGTTGATGCCAAACTTGCACTCGGGCATGCCTAGATATGAGAGTTACGAAAAAGATCATTACCAAAATAAACTCGAATTAACTGACTGCACTCACCTGACAAATACGACTTCATGACAACCTTGCCGGCGACATGAGCGGACAGAACCTGTCCCTGTGGACTCATCAGCAGATTGACATACTCGAGCACATCCAGGAACAACTCGTTTCTTCGATATTTAATGCCCTCCCGTCTCCAGCCAATTTGACCAGTCACTTGAGAGGTTATTTGCATTTGCTCCTCCTTGGTAGCCGACTTGATGCCCTGTTGCGTGATGAACGTCTTCAGGGTGCCCGAATCCGTATTTTGCGGATAGCCAAAGTCTAGAATCTCATCCAGCAGCTCATAGATGAGCACAAAGTTGTTCTTGATGTTCTCCTCGGAGATCTTACCAAAGTAAGACTGCATCACCTCAATAATCTTCAGCAAGAACTCAAACACCATGGCAGCATTAACATTTTGCTTAGTGACCGCAGCCAACCAAATGTTGGCACGCTGAAAAGAGGAGGATAATTAATTGTTTGTGATTGTGACTCTGGCAAACATCCGGTTGACGTGGCACATACCTTAATATGGAAGAAGCTGGTCCTCGCGATGTTGGTCACTGGAGAGCGCACCTGCTGGCGGGCATGGATGACGTTGACCCGAAAGGCGTCCACGGCGTTGCGTCCGATGTCATCGCGATAAACTCGGGAGATTAAAACCTCGCCCTTGTGGTTGTAAACGAACAAGCCACCAATCATTGTGTGCACCGTCTAGTCGCAAAACTTTGTACCTACGAGAATTCGTTCTCAGCACAATTTGCACTAAGCCAGCAGCGGTTTACGAAAAATTTCCACAAATTTCAACTTTTTTCCACAAAAAAAATCAATTGCACCGCACACTCACTCCTCCCCTTTTTCAGTCAAAAAAATCATGTGGCAGCCTTGGCTAAGCTTGGCAAAAGAAAATGAAAAAGGTGGCAGCCTTGGCAATGGCAATATTTAACTCTTTTCAGAAAAAGAGTGAAATATAAACATTGTATTTTTTTAAATAAATATTGAAGCCAGAACTTTAAAACTTTCACAGGAGTTTTGTTATGTTTTTTTCGGTTTTTAGATTTTTTCTTTTTAAATCTCCTATTAATGTTTTAATTTCTTCACCACGCAAAGGCTAACGTGCCCCAAGCCAATTTTACAATAAAATTTATTATTTTAGAAAATTTATAATTTTCTTGGTTTTTTAATTTGTAAGTGAAAATTTTTAATTAATTTTTTAAAATTAATTAATTTTCATCAGAGAAATGACATGGGACCAATTTTCAATCGATTTTTTTTCCAAAAAAAAAATTGAATTTTTTTCTCCCGCACTCTCTTGTTTCCGATACAAACGCTATTTGCCAACACTGTTTAGAGAATCGCAGCCAACTTTAGCTCGTACATGACTCTGCGGCTTTGACAAAAACAATTCATTTTCGTTCGGAAACTATTTTCCAGTTTGAATTAATCGCTTCGTGTAATAAAGTTAAAAATAAAAATGCCCACTGAAAACCTTGAGGAGCAGGGCTTGGAGAAGAACCCGAATTTGGAGCTGGCACAAACAAAGTTCCTTTTGACGCTTGCGGAGCACAAACAAGATGCAGCACTCAAGTCCAAATTGCTGGATGCCATAAAAGCGGACAATATGGCTCCGTGGTATGAGCATATCTGCACCGAGTTAAGCTGGAGTGTGGACAAGGACATGCTGACACGTATGCGCGAACAAAACCGTATTGCCGTCGAGCAGTTGGACGCCGCCATTGAAGATGCCGAGAAGAATCTCGGCGAGATGGAGGTGCGCGAGGCCAACCTCAAGAAGTCGGAGTACTTGTGTCGCATTGGTGACAAGGCAGCGGCTGAGTCAGCCTTTCGCAAGACCTACGAGAAGACCGTATCCTTGGGACACCGCCTGGACATTGTCTTCCATCTGATTCGTCTTGGTCTGTTTTATTTGGATCACGACTTAATAACCCGCAACATTGACAAGGCAAAGTATCTGATCGAAGAGGGTGGCGACTGGGATCGTCGTAATCGCCTGAAGGTTTACCAGGGTATTTACTCGGTTGCTGTGCGTGATTTCAAGGCAGCGGCTACCTTCTTCCTGGATACCGTCAGCACCTTCACCTCGTACGAGCTTATGGACTACCCAACGTTTGTACGCTATACCGTATATGTATCCATGATTGCCTTGCCACGTAATGAGCTTCGCGAGAAGGTGGTCAAGGGATCCGAGATACAGGAAGTGCTACATGGCCTGCCGGATGTCAAGCAGTTTTTGTTTTCCCTGTTTAATTGCCAGTACGAGCAGTTCTATGTTCATTTAGCTCGAGTGGAGAAACAGCTGCGATCCGATTATCTCGTCCATCCCCATTATCGGTACTATGTGCGTGAAATGCGCATCTTGGGATACACACAATTGCTGGAGTCGTATCGCTCGCTAACTCTGCAATATATGGCCGAGTCGTTTGGCGTCACTGTGGACTACATCGACCAGGAGCTGGCTCGTTTTATTGCGGCTGGCCGCTTGCATGCCAAGGTGGATCGCGTGGGCGGCATTGTGGAGACGAATCGACCCGACAACAAGAATTGGCAGTATCAGGCCACCATTAAGCAGGGTGATCTTCTGCTTAATCGTATTCAAAAGCTCAGCCGTGTTATAAATATTTAAGCCCATTCTGTAATAGCATAAAAACTCACATACCCAAAAACATATAAAATTTATTAAAAAATTCAAGTAATTACAGAGTAAAACTAACATTACATAAAACGATATAATTTTCTCATGGTTTTCTTGTTGCAGTTGGCAAAAAGTAGAATTCCCTTAAAATTCGCTAACCACATGTAGAAGACATACATTTCTATTCATTTATTAATTATCTAAATTCTTTGGAATTCATTTGGTATCGCTGTCTTGATATTTGAGTATTATTGCTGCTTTTCGGTTTGTACTTAATTTGATTTTTTAAATTAAAGTCTAAGCCGCCAAAGGTAAAGTGCGCAAAATATACGCCAGGTGTCGTCTGCTTATCGTAACTTACTGCCGCTGTTATCGCTATCGTAAATGCAACGCTGCATTTGCGTATTTTTTTTTAAATAATTTAACAGTCTAGCTATCGGTGAGCATCGTCCCCTTCATCTTTGCACTTCCATTCATTTTCCTTAGTCAAGTCATTGGCTATATTGTCATTTTCGGCAGCTTTACTGGCCATAAAGCTACGCGCCATATCTTCCAACGCAGCGGAATTACGATATTCACAGTTCAACGGTTGATCATTTTCATATTTAAGCGCATCATTTGCCCTCTGCTGCTGCTGATGTTGCTGACTTGCCTCCGCTGAGGCCTTGGCCAGATCATGCAGATTCTGCACTACTTCATCGATAATCGGTGACCCCTGGGCGAGAGTATTTGGCATCATGGATGGCAAAGCGCCCAGCCCTGCCAAGTTGTGACGTCGCAAATCGGCAAAACGATTCGTGCTCAGATTAATTAGTGCATTCATCATGACCTTGTTGCGTTGATAATCCTTACGCAAATGCTGACGTATTTCCGTATGACAATGCTCGTTGTTGGTAACTATAATCTCGCCGGTGTCCGTTGTGGTTACCCTTGCCTTGCAATTGAATTTGCGCGACAAATTGCATTGCCAGTATTTCTTATCCTTGCGCACGTACTGAATGCCGAATGTGTGGCCATCGTGGACCAATAACGGCTTGCCGCGCTGACTCAGCATAAACTCGAGCTTTCCTTGAAACCAGTGTTCGCCGGGTGCGACTAAAATATATACACAAGATTGGCACAATTTGAGCGTATGTGTGTGTGTGTGGGAGTGTGCTTGCCTAGGTATATATGTATGCATGTATTTATGAGAATTGAAAGGTTATGTTTGATGTCAGGACATTCACAAATGATCCCCAATTATTGTTGTCTCATGCAGAAACAGATCCCAGATGAGGTAATTGTCACTTACCTGGTAGAAAGAGAACCCAACATTCGAATTGCAATAAATATTGTTTCATTTGCATTTCACAATACTTATACATACAAGAAAATGGGGAAAGTAGTAGTATGGCCTAGTAGGCGACCTACATTCAGGGTCTACGACCCTAACGTTGCCCGGCACAGAGCTCAGTTGAGAACTTTACATTCAACGTGAAACATTAAAAGTATTATACCGCTGTGAAATTACTTAGTTTTGTGTTGGTCTACATTTCAAATACTCAATCCAAGAGGTGAATATTCATTCATTCTTACATTCAAACATATATTATATATAAATATACATCAAATTAAAGTCAATCAATCAAGAAGCATTGAATTGGATCTAAAAACACTAACTAAGCGACTCCAGCCGCAATAAATTAATCCAACTTATCAACTAAAACGAAGCCCTCTTTTAGATGTTCTCGATCTTAAAACTGTGACCGCTGCCAGGTGATATCGTTATCGAGTCAATCACATGCGCCGTGCCCGCAGCACTCTCTGCAGATCCATCTGCTGCAGCATTGATGTCCACGTGCTGCTGTTGCTCCGCCGCATCCACCACATGGCTGCTGGTTGGCTGTGACTGTGACTGCGCCGGTGGAGGACTCTTCATGCCCAGCGGCGATTCGGTGGCATGCATGGAGTGGTTGCTTCTGTTCGACTGCGGACTCTGCTGCATGTGGGCTGCAGGCGATAGTGGCAACATCACCGATCCAGCACCCAGTTCCAGATGATGCTGTGAATGTGGGGAGTGTTGCTGTTGTTGTTGCTGCTGCTGGTGATGATGTGGATGCGATTGCATCGGCAAATGCATTAAATTGGGATTGTGCATGATGTTCTGTATGACGCTGTTGCTCGCTGATGGCGGCGCCGGATGCAAGTGCGGCGGATTGCTTCCCATGCTGCCATGCTGCTCCATGCTGCCGTGCGACGGGTGATGCTGCACCAGCAAATTGGGCAGCGACTGCGTCAGATGGTGATGATGATGGTGATGCGAGCTTGAGCCTGAATGACCTCCATGACCTCCAGGCAATGCTGGCGATGTCGGCGTCTGGTTGGCGAATAGATTAGCACCTAGTCGAGAGCTTGAACTGTTTCCCGCTGAACCATGATTTATTTCCACGCTGGATGCTGTCGCTGTCGGGGTTATGATATGACTACCATCGGAGACGCTGTAGCTCGTCTGGCCAGGATTGGGATTGGGTGTGACAGTCGCTGAGGAGCTGCTACTGGGCGTGGCACTGCAAGCACTGGAGCCGCCAACGCCACTGCCGCCGGAGCTGCCGCCACGCATATGGGGCAAGTGATTGTGTACACCGGTGGCGGATATAATCCTGCCCAGATGGGTGATGCATCGCGCCCGACACATGCTGATGCGATAGGATTTGCACAGCCAGTAGGTCTTCATGCCCTGCTGCGTGGCGACGGTGTTGTTGCGGTTGAAAACGCAATTGCCATGGAGCAGCGAGGTGGTGGACAGCATTACCATGTTGCTGCCATCTGAACGATCCAGCAGAATGCAGCGTCCGCAACAAATATACGTACAATTATGGAACATTAGTGGGCAAATCTTGGGCGTGGGGGAAGGGGAAGTTGTAACCGAATAATGCTTAACACTTAACGAATGTTATGTACAAAGGATTGAGCCAAATACACTTGGCAAAGTGGGCGTGGCGGGGACGAGTGGAGACGGGAGCGGATCGGTAAAGCATATCCAGGCAACAAGCTATACACTAACTATTGTGGTTAATCCAGAGATGGAAACCAACAGTTTCTAATTACATAGTGTTTCAAATTTACAAGTACATATATTAAATGTTATCCAGTTAAATAACGACATCATCCAATCCCGGTTTCCATCCCTGTTTTAAGCCTATGTTATCACTGAAGGTTAGTATCAGGTGGGACATGGGGAATTAATGATAAGTGCGGAGTGTGATAAGCATAAAGAGCCCAACAACCAAAATAAAACAAAGATTTAAAATTAAAAAATCAAAATCCAAGATGGTGGCATGCAACAGAGAGATGTGGAATACTGTGGAAATGTGCGACACCTACTTGACGGAATGTCCATGTGATTGGCAAAGTTCTTCGTGTAGTCACTGGGCATATAGAGTTCATTGGGATATTCGGTGGCAGGACCCACGTTGACACCAAGACTGTTACTTCCATTGTTGCTGCCACCTGCACCAGGGCCGGACACATTGTTGGAGCTGCTCGGTCCGCTGCTGTTGCCCGCCTTGTAGAAGTTGTAGTCCATATTGAAGGCCGGCGCGAAAGGATTACGCAGCGAGCCAACAGTTGTCGAGGAGGAGGATGCACTGCCGCTGGCACTGCCAACTGTTCCGCCAGTGCCATGATGATTCTCACCCTCTCGCTTCAGGCTGCTTAGATCGTAGCGCGGTTCCACCATCGAGATGTGCGGTATTGGTGGCAGAAAGAACTCCTCCGAGTTGAGGGCATTCTCCATGCTGGCAGTGTCTGCATTATCCCCGCTCTCGCTCTGTTCCGTCAATGATCGCCGCAATTGTTTCCGCGAATAAATGGACAGAGAATCGCTGTTGAATTCCGCGGGAGCCGAGCGCTTGCTCTGGGCAAAGAGATGACTGGGATCGCTGACGGAGCCACGACATCCATTTGGCGAGGCAGTCGAAGTGCGCGAATTGCTCTGTGTGCTGTTCTTGGAGTCATTATGGTCCGCATCCGCTTTGCTGCTGTTGTTATTGTTGCTGTTGATGGCGCTGCTGCTATTGTTGTTGTTGTGGCTACTGTTGCTGCTGCTGTTGTGGGGCTCATCACCTGGAGCAGTTGTCATCTGACCAGCGGACTTCTCCGATCCACTGGAACCGGGTGAGGCATTTGAATTGGTAGCCAGTCCCTTGATCTGCAGCAACTGTCCGATCTTCATGAACGATTGCAGCTCCGTGTGCTTCACATTCACCACGCCTTGGTACATGAACTCTAGCAACTCGCACATGATGTTGAAGCTCACATCTTTGAGTATGACTAAGAGGCAGAGGGGAAGAATTTAACAAGAATTAGGCAGGAAATTTTTCAAACTTAATTATTTCAATATTCATTAATTTGTATTATCTTGTGTGTGTGTGTGTTTGTGTTTGTGTGTTTGCGACGAAAACATTCTAATGAAAGGAGGTCACATTCATAGTGGAGATGTTATCATCAAATACTAAATCAATACATAAAAACAGCTATGATAAGAAATCTGAAAAACTTAAATATAAACTCAACAACAGTCGCACAGCAGCAATAATTATTAAATAAGTAGCATGTCATATCATCATCAGCACTGCCAACTGGCGCTGCCTTTCGACACGGCCTATGAAACTGTCCGGGTGCTACACTGGTGCACAGTGGTACACATCCCTTCAAACTGAGCCACTTGTTATGTTAAATGGGTCAAAGAGAAAACTACAACACTGAGGTACGAATTAAGATTTCTTGTATTCATTACAAAATCAACTGATAATAAAATTTCATCAATTTATAATTGTAAACATAATAATATTTGTGCTACTGTGCCGGGCATCTGAGCATCAACATCTAGTTAAAAAAACAATATTATCGCTTGTTCTCAATAACAAACTTTTATATATGTAAGTATATAAAACTCGATCGACTGCTCGTTTGTTGCTTAATCTGACCGTGCGACGCTGACATCTCTCCCGACATCGACATCGTCGTATTCCCTATCTGTCAGTCGTATCTCTGCGTCGCCATGTCCGTGTTTTTTTTTTTTTTTTTTTTTTTTTGTATTGCAAAGATCAAAATCCGAGTGTTATATGTGCTTTTTGTAACCGTCATCGATCTAAAAACTCAAATCTCATGTGCTTGACTGATGATCCCGATATTGTTGAGGATAGGATCGTAATGCAACGAACTATTATGAAACTTTTTTTTAATAAATACACATTATATTATAATCGATCTGTTAACGATCTGTTATCAGCGATAAATATTAACTTTCAGCTCGAATCTATAATCTATACAATTCTCGAGTACAAATACTCGAATACTTTGTATATTTGTCTTGTCTTGGACGATCTAAAAACTCAAATCTCATGTGCTTGACTGATGATCCCGATATTGTTACGGATAGGATCGTAATGCAACGAATTATTGGGAAACTTTTTCTTACTAAATATGTTTTATATTATAAACGATCAGTTAACGATCTGTTTTCAGCGATAAATATTAACTGTCAGCTCAAATCTGTAGTCCACCAAATTCTTGAGTGCAAATACTCGTATACTTTGTATATTTGTCTTGATAGAGACGTGTCATGGATAGAAGATAGGACAGGCTGGGGCACAAAGAGATCCACACACAGATCGAATGTTCGAATGATCATTCCACTGTATCTGCATCTGTGTGTGTGCTAGAACGAAGCTGTAGATAAACTTTGTCAAAAGTTCACGGAAAACGTGATAAATACGCTTACGCCGTGCCCTATTGATAAGGAAGAACATCCAAACCGACCGAATTCGGGGCATTTTGTTGGATGTTGATCAACGATCAACGATTCTCAATTGTTGTTGTTGTCTGGCTGGCTGGACTGGCTGGACTGGGTTGGTTGGTTGTTTGCTTAAAAATATCACTTATTTAAATGCCAGAATCATTTCTGTTTCTGTTTTTATGATTGAACCCCGTTGATCTTTACTGATATCGCACAGCTTAGCTATATGTAGATCTTGAACTCGGCGCCATTTCGAGTAATCAGCTCAGCACGTTGCAGGACAGCTACGATACGTACCTATTATATATATTATATTTAATATATTAGACAGAGATTTCAGTTCTAGTATTGTAGAAACTACATTGTTTGCCGACACCCATCGGGAAAGAGTCCACGCCCACTTGAGACACAACAACCAATAAGATTGCAGTCGAACAAATTTTTATTTTATGATTATGATAAATGTTTATCGAATCAGAACGCCCAATAGCAATAGTTCTCTATTATTTTTTTGTTTCTCTTTGTCGTCGTCCAACTTGGAGTGGAGTGGGCTGTCGCATTTCGACAATGTCGACACACAAACATTAACAAATAAATGTTATCTATAAACGCCATATTAGTCGAGTCGAGTCGAGTATTCGACGTGTTAGTACGAGTAGCGAATCTTTACTACAACCTGATAAAACATAGCGAGGGCGAGTCCTACAATCGACCATTCGCTATATGATATATATCACGTATACCCTTTAGGATAAATGATATTAAACATCGCATTCATTTGAAAAAGTATCTGTTTGTACAGGAATATAAAATTGACTATGGATTTTATTTGAGTTAAAAAAGAGTTAATATTTTATGATGAATTAATAAAAAACAAAAAAACACTTTCTTTAACCTTATCTGTAAATTGGATGCAAATATACTTATATTATTATACAGATTACTGAACTCTGTCCGTAATTTCCGACTGCTGTCGAACAATCATCAAAATCTTTCAAGAAGTGTGCGATGATTCAAAAAATTCAGAATTTCCCAAATTTGCAATTCTGCGTCATACAATTTTAAGAAAGGTCGTGTTCTGGATCGTAAGGTAGGTATATAATTTTTTTTAATGATATAAAAAAAACTGGAGCATTTGAAGAAAAGTTCATTTTATTGATGTCAAATCATACCAACGTTAAATCCTGTTCACTAAAAATAGCAACATCAAATTTAAAATATATATACAATTGGAACCAATGTAGATTTCCGCCATCACCTTAAAATATTTGCTCAACTTGATTAACTTACGATTATTTTTAGAGAGATCATATCCGTTCCATAAAAGCACGTGATAGCGTAAAAATAGTTTACAATGCTTGGGGACCATTCAAGTTTCTGTATATCTTGGCTTAGTTATATTAGGGTGTTTGGGTATTAGCCAAGGAATTAACCAGGCCGATAAGTAAATCTATTGCTACTGCCATTTGACTCATAAATTAATATTTGTCAACCCAAATGCCCCATAAAAACCGATGAAATTTCACATGCCCAATGTCAAAGTCTGATATTATATGATACGCTTATAAAATGTGCTCCCGGTATAATACGTAAGCAACGATTAATGGCACCTGGAAGACAGAGGCGTCGCTTTCCAGGGGCTGACTATTAAAGGGAGTAGGAGAAATATTACATTAAAAAAAAATTTAAAAGAATTTGAAGTAAAGTGTGTTGTGAATGTTTTTAACAATTACTGCCATATATTCTGGTTTCTTCTAAATCAATAATAAATTAAGTGCAACTTGAAACCCCTTGGAAGGCTAACGCTTCCTGGATACGCCACCTCTGGCAACTTTGGCTATTAGAGCATGCAGAACTATAAAAATAACATTGAGTTTGATATTTACGACAAGTTTAGCGATCGATATTATATTATCTACATTTATTGTTGGTAATATCAGCAAAAGCCAGAGTGCGATCAGATCGCTGCAGCACTTGAGAATGGAGACTATGGCTATGCGTAGTCGCTAATTGTATTTCAGGGGTATTAAGTGCCAATATGGCTTAGAGACCGAGTCTGAATGGGAGTGTGTGCTTGTGTGTGTGCGTGTGTGTGTGTGTGTGTTTTTGTGTGTGTGTGTGTGTTATCTGACCATTTGGTCATAAGTTGAAAATCTTATTTTACGATTTCAAATGATACCCAGAAAAGCAGAGTACTAGGCACTAAACACAAAAAGCTGATAAACACTCAAGCTGCCATTTATGCCAATAATAAAACTTAAACGAAATCGAATCAAATCGAATCGAATCGGAGTCAGCACGGTAACGAATGGGAAATAGATAATAAGTTTTCGTATTTGAGGATTAGCGTAGACAACAAAATGGCGTAGATATATAGAGTTAGAAGTGCCTACTGCCTGTTGTTGGCCCGGGATTGCTCTTTAAGTATTTTGTATATATCGATCGCGACACGGCAACGACAACGACAACGACAACAACTGCTACAACAACAATGTTAATATCAACACCAATTCATATCGCTCCGGCAACAACAACAACAGCTAGCTCCAAGTGTCCCCTAATCAATATCTCGGTTAAAAAAAAAATAGAAATAAAATAGGTGTTCGAGTGTGTGGACAGAAGTGCCGTTAGACCCCGGGGACCCAGTTGGCTGCTCAGTTGGGCAATAAATGATTGTTGAACGCGATAAAAAGATAAAATGTTTGACTTTTGTTGTTGTTACAAGTAGTTGTTGCTGCTGTGTTGAGTGTAACACGCAGCAGCAGCAACAATTGTAACAACAACAGCAACCAAATGATTTGGCTTGTTAGCACCTTAAGTCAGTTTTGTTGTATTATGACTTGGTTTATTTATAATTATTTTACCCCAAAGCATTATTTATAGCGTATATTAATATTCTTTATCTTTTGGAAATAATGCTTGTGGTTCTATTCGCTTCTTGTTGTTACCATTATTATTATTGTTGTTGTTGTTGTTGTTGTTAGGTAGCACATTTCTGCTGCTACTTGAAAGATAAAACATTGTTGTTTATTGCCGCTTGATCTGATAAAGCCACCGTGCAGCAGACGTGTACAACAAGCTAACCACCAACCAGCCAAGTCGTGGTGGGCCAACTAGTGAGTAAGACAGTCAGTCAGTCATTTAGTCAGCCCGGCGATATGATATCCATGTACTATAACAATTCCAGAGTCCATGTATGTAGGTTGATTTGAGTTAAGCATTTGTTATACATTTGATGAGGTCAGCAACGCACCCAACATGAAACTTGGAGTGGAGTGTAGTTGGAGTTGGAGCATCGTTATCAAGGAGAACACACACCGGGTGCAGATATGGAAATGGAGTTGCATCCAGAGACAACGTGGCGACGACAGCTCAATACTGAATGCAACAGGATTATCAGCAGTCGTTGCAGCTAATTCTGTTTGATTTTTGATTTATGATAAGGTTAAATTGTTTTATTTGCCTTTTAGGACGGAGCCAAGACTGGGCCAAACTGGGATGGTGGCGTATCTCCAGCTTGATAACTGTTCAATGTGACAACGAATTTATTATAAAGTTGATTTATATCGAACGGTGCCCCCGCCTGGCATCTGACGGCCGTGCTTAGATAAACAGACAGGTGAACGGACAGACAGCGGGGCGTATCAGTGATAAAATTTCACTTTGCCACTTGCAATACGAGTATACGAGTGAATGCTCCCGACTACAACTAATCTGTGTTGCCAGCATTTAAACGTCTAAAATAGTTAATTTGAAATTTCGAATTTTTGTAAAAGTCTACTTTTTTGACTTTTTTCCTCGGTCTCAAAAAAAAATGTTTTAATTCAAAAAGTTTCTTCAAACAATTCTAATAGTGACTGCAAAAAAGTTTTTCTAAAAATCTCTTCGCTGGAAAAAACCCACTTTTTCTTTATTTTCATACAAAAACTGGCTTTTTTGCAGTTTTCTAAAAATTATAAAAAATACTAGAAAAGAGATTTTTGTATATTTTTTTGGCAGTTACTATTAGAATTATTTGCATAAAAACATTTTTGGTTTGAGGCCGAGGAAAAATGTCAAAATAGTAGACTTTTACAAAAATTCGTATTTTTCAATGGGTACCTAATAGGTTAGGGAAATTTTTGTATTATTCAAACGGAATTTAAATGACCTTTCCATTGATACCAAAATTAATATGAAGTAAGTTCAAATTATGAGTAGATTTTACTTTAAGTGTTGTGTAAATACTTTTGACTAGGGATGTATTTAAAACCCCGTCGTTCATATAATTTAAAGATTTTTTTTTAGTTGACAAAATGAACTTTAACGAAACACCCAATATTTCCGTCATTTAAAAATTGCAGTGTCAATTATACTCTGCTTGAGAATATATAAATTTAACTAAGCATATTGTAGTTATCTGGCAATTTTAAAAAATAGTATTCAAATGCTTTTTTTCATCATTTCTAGTAATTCATAAGTCTTTGCACTACGTTAGTTTTTCAATATCAAAGTCTAGCTATAAAGTAGTTGAAATGACAGTACTGCAACCAATGAATGGCGCACAGTTTGGCGGGCTCATAGAAACTGCCATGTGAACATTTTGGGCAAACATCGGGGAGTGCTAAACAAATCGTATCAGCACACAGAAAACTTGTGAAGAGAACGTGGCAATAATTACAGTATTTACAGAGATTTGTACAACAGTGAAATGGTAACTACTTACTGATGGGATGCTGGCAGGGATTGGTTGTGAATATCTCTTGAAAGTACGGACTGCATATGGCCAAGACAATCTTGTGTGCCTGAAGCAGCTTGCCATCACATGCCAGCGTGACATCGACCAGGTCGCCGCGGTCGTACAAGTTCTGAAATCCGCTGGCAATGTTGTCCTGGAAATTCTTCCAGCAAAGCTTAAACTCATCATCCATTTCGACGCACTCTTCGTCTTGTTTTTGCCAGTTGGCGGCGTATTTCAGCCAGCCAGCAATAGGAGTTTGTTGATTTCTTTTTATTTTGTTCCTTGGCCCTCGCTGCCACTCAAAACGAAATTGTAATTGTTTATTAGATATATTGTAAATTCTTTCGCGGGAGCGAGTCCGAATCTGTGTTTTACTGCCGTTTTTAATGATTCTTGTTTATTTGCTTTTAGTCGTGATTTCTCGTCTCGTTCACTTTGCGGCTGACATTCACAACTGATGCCACAGAATGTCAGGTAGAACATAAACACAAAAAATATGCAAAAGCACGCTCACGAGCGCCAAACGTCGTCGCTCTCAGTTTCAGTTGTCTGTCTGTTCTGACACGAAATTAATTTAGTATTTAATTTTAGCAGATGCTGCAAGCGATTTATTTTTGACCACGTTCACGTTCACGCGCACAAACACGAACCGTCTGCGACCACAGCCACATTGACTTTGATTTCGGTTTTAATTAACACTTTTTGATTTAAAACATTTTTATCAGAAAAGCGTGAAATGGCAGCGGACGCTGTTTACGTTTCGGTTCGCTCCCCGTTTGAGTGAGAATGAAAGAGCGAGAGAGTTAGATAGAGAGAGCCAAATCATGCGCACTAGCACAACAGCTGATCAAATGGCAGTGTTGTTAAGCGATGCATATTAACAAATTGGCGGGCCAAATGTACTTTCAAATTTGGTCCGCTTATTGGGGATTTTCTGAGAGCTCATTTAAAAAGATCATTAAGTGTGAAAATTTATATCAAATACTATTTTGTTTCTCGAAATTGACAACAAAGTAATTTTATACATTTCTTTTATTGGTGTAACGCTCGATAGTAGTAATCGATTTTCGATATATTCTTATAGTTTGAATTTCAGTCGGGTGCATTAAACACAAGAAACCACCTAACGCTTTCTGATAAGAACTTATCTTAATTGGAAATTCACAGACAGGGTTTGGTCGCAGTCGACTTGGCTTGTGCTCTGAAACCGTAGAGCAAACGTATATTTCTAGTCAGCCAATGCGACCGACCCTGTAGATAACTGCCGTAGCCGTAAATAACCCACTTTACATTTTAAAACAAAACCAAAAGCTCCTTATCAATAATAAACTGTGAATCGTTTGCACGTCGGGTCTACGTACACACATACATACATACTTATAAAGATACCATGGCGATTGGTCACCGGTTTGATTTCTTTAATTTAGTTCTTTCAATTCTTTCCATTGTACGGAACGAACGATCCTCGATAATCTTTTAATCATTATGGGTAGTTGTTGTAGTAAGTGATTAAATATTTAAATAACGAACTTAACATAAATAATTGTATGTGTAATTGATTTATTACAGGTACAAGCAAATCTGTAGATTTGCCACCTGTGCCACCGGCGCCAGGTAAGCAACGAAAGACAACATTACCGGAATTCCCAGCTGTAACCAGCCAACCTGGTACAAATTCCGGCATTTCTGCTTTCGGAGGTGGTGCCACCAACATTGCACTTGAAGACGACTAACGAAGCCGACCAAACAAATCAGGCATCTATATAGGAAAGGGATCGATGTATTCAATACACAGTTATAACATGTGCAGATCAAATTGAATATAAGACGATAACATTATTAAAGTATTAAAGTAAATGTAGGCAATAAGTGTTGAATGTTCATTAAATGAATTAAATGGAATGAAATACTAAAATTGACATTCCACGAATGAACCACTATAACCAATAAATAAACCAATTTTAAAATGAACTTAATTATTTTAGAATATCTTTAATTTTTTTGGTTTTTTTATTGAGTTTGTATTAAATTTTTAATTAGTTTTTAAAAAATAATTAATTTTATGGGACCAATTTCTATCGATACATTTTGTTAAACTTTTTAAAAATCGATAAAAGGCGCCAGCGAGTATTTTACAGCACTGCGAACACAACTGTTGCAC
Organism: Drosophila limbata; assembly: GCA_963924055.1. NCBI lineage: Eukaryota > Metazoa > Arthropoda > Insecta > Diptera > Drosophilidae > Drosophila > Drosophila limbata. The sequence goes on along the minus strand of OZ001352.1, from coordinate 30,068,465 downwards.
GATAAAAAAGTAACTTTAAAATACTTGTAGAATAGTGTTGGGTAAACATTGCTCATTTAGGTGAACATGTTCACTTGTTCTTTTTATTTAGAAGAGTCAACTCACTCAGATTGCTCACTTGCTCAGTTGTTCAGTTGCTCACTTGCTCACTTGCTCAGTTGCTCACTTGCTCAGTTGCTCACTTGCTCAGTTGTTCAGTTGCTCAGCTGTTTAGTTGCTCAGTTGCTCACTCATATTGCTATTCACTAAGCCCCTCACTCAACTAATCAAAACTATCATGTTGCATTTCAATTTAAATCTGATTGTTGCCCTGTGATCAACAATTCGCTACACTTTCTGATTAGCGACATTCTGAATTTTTAAAATGTGTATTGTGCTTTGGCGATAATCCAAGATTTGTGTATTTTCAAAGAAAGAATCTACACACAATGCCCTAGAAGGAAGAACAGAGCAATAATGAGCAAAACAGAACAACTGAATAAGACTGAACAAGTAGCAAAAAAGAGCAAAACAGAGCAACTGAACAAGACTGAACAACTGAGCAAAAAAGAACAAGTGAAGGAACATGTTCACTTGCTCATTTCAGGGAGCAACTCTTTTTTGTTCACTCACTCATGAGCAACCCAACACTATTGTAGAAGTAGCGGGTTTGCGATTATCGGGCTGCAACACGTGCGAGCCGCTCGTGTTATAAACTATTTTAAAATATTTATTAATTTTTGGCTTTTCTGTTATAAGATTAATATAAAAATCACAGAAAGATGGCAATACAATCAAATAGACGAAAAAGAAAACATGAAGACGCAGCCGAAGAACAACAGGATGATGCTGAAATTGCGGTGCCCAAAAAAGTGCACAAGGAGTCTTACACGCCAAAGAAGAAGAAAACAAAAGAAGGAAAAGCAAATGAAGAAAACAAAGAGCAGGTGAATGCAGAACAGGCAGAAGAGGGCGATGAATCCAAGGAGGCTCAGGTTGATTCTGTGTCGCCTGCAAAAAAGCGGAAGCCACGACATCAACCAAAAGAAAACACACAGAATGGAAAACCAGAGGAAGCTGAAATCAGTCCCGACTCTGGCTTTGAGCCGGAAGAGAAACAACAGCGGTTTCCCAATGATTTTAAAATGATGCATTTTCGAAGCAAACTTCTTGGCAATAACTTTATAACAGGTGAGTGTTTATGCCAAGTCAATACAATAATAATTATCAACTTAATCTGTGATATTTATCCTTGATAGAGTTACGCCACTTTTTGTACATGTGTCACACTAGGCCCAAGATCGTGGCCAAGTATATTGAAAAGCGCGGTAAACCTCTGGAGCTGGCAGAAGCCTTTAACAGAATCGATAAGAGTAATATTCTACATGTTGGCTACCTGTGCGAGGCTTTGCAACGGATCATCATGGAGATTCTTACTAATCAGAAAAGCCACATGGAGTCGGCGGCTCACGCTGGTCGTTATTTCTTGAAATCGCATGGATCTCTGCTGGATCAACTGCTGCAGTCAGCAAATCCGAGTCATCGAAAGAATGCCCTGAAACTGCTGACGGCAATTGTATGTGTGGATCCGCAATTGGGACGTCAAGTACTCAGCTCCTACGACATATTGTCGAATGTGCGGACCATGGAGGAAATGCTATCACATTCCAAGAACGATTACAAGAATGATGAGACTGTGCGAAAGGCATATATACATTTTATACTTGCCTTTTTGGTCGATGGCAATACGCTTCTCATTCGCAACATTCTGGATCGCGCTCATTTGATTCGAGTGCTGGCCAAGGGTCTAGTCTACGATGACCATGTCACCGTCTGCGTGGTGCTCAACACGTTGCGCCAATATGTGCTCGAGAATGCCAACATCTTGAAGACGAAGAAGGTGCACGTCTTTGATCTGGAGTGCTGTAAGCATTTTAGCCGTCTCTATGACTGGGAAGGACCTCAAGGCCTGGCCAACAAGTACAGCGATCGCAAGGATATCGTCGATAACAACTACGAGCCGGAGAATCGTGAAGCAGTTGCAACTGCCGTTCATCAGTTACTCCTGATGCTGCTGACCTCTCGGAAACACGGCATCAGTTTCGATGCCATGACCAACTATCGCCAGAAGCATAACAAACTCCAGGGCAAGCTGATGGGATCCCTTTATCGACCCTTTGCCGACAATCGGAAAGTTGATCTGATTTTGAAAACACTACAAGCTTGTCCCGACCTGGGCAGACATTCGGCAAGGAACTTTTCCAATTATGTGAATCCGCAGCGAATGTCGGCAACAGATTTGCCCAAGGGCATTGATATGCTGGCCCAAGTAATTGCGGCTGTTCCGCCCAGTTCCCTGTCCGTCGCCATGGACAAAATGACGCTCACCGACTTTACCTTTTGGATTAAGGAGTTGTGTCTGCCGGTCGAGGCGTTGCTTATCATTGTACGCAAGAGCTTGCTAAAGACCGACAATTTTACTGTGCGTGTAGCGGTTAACCGCCTGCTCCTGTCCATGATGACGCAGTACAGCAACTATGTGAATGCCGTTGCCCAGCGGGAGCAGTCCAAGCGGGCTGGAAACTCGTTGCGTCGCTTCAAATTTGAGTTGTTGAATCATTTACTGGTGAACTTTCCACCTATTGAGAGTATTCTGTACTCCTTGTATAAAAGTATTCAGAATCGCAAGGACCCGAAAGTCAATGTGCTGGAGCATCTGTCGGTCACATTGGAGTTGGTACTGTTGATGTGCAAGGAGAATCGCGCTTTTGTCAACCAAACGAGCCAAATTCTTGACTATTTGGATGTTCTCCGTCCGTTATATGAGACGAACTTTGATGAGCCCTTAGATTCCGATAATCCTGGTGCGATGGGCAAGGTGGAAAAGATTAAACTGGAACTAAAGTCGATTAAAACGATACTGCTGCTGTTTCCGCGCTCACTGCATCCCCAGGAGAAGCTCTTCGGGAAGGTGTTTCGCTCCTTTATCAAGGCCTATATGCTGGACGATGTAGAGGTCAAGACAGAAGCCGGAGAGCTCTTGCATTGCCTGTTCCACAATACGGGAATGTTCGATTCATCCAGCTATGAGATTGACATCTGGCTGGAGGCTTTAATTGGTTTTGATGCCGAGACCGTGGATAATGTGACCAATATACTGTTGGTCATACTCTCCCTGAATGTGTCGGAGGTGAAACGGTTGCCCGTTCTGAATGCAGCCGAGACGGCGACAAATGTGGAGAATCTTCGCAAGCTGTTTGCCCAAATTGAGCAGGGTCAGACAGTGCAGGGTTATGTGGAGACTCTGACGCTGAGTAAAATGATGCCCCTGCTGTTCCAGGGCGTCACCATCGAGCCTCCCTATGATGCCTATGTGGAGCTGGTCTGTGTTCTGCTTTATCACTATCACAGCAAGCCGGATCAAGTGCAGCATTTGTACAGTTCGCAGCTGGAACAGCACACTGCCTACATGCAAAATTGGGAACTGTCTAAGCCAAGTCAACTTCCCGTTGCCATTGGTAAGCATTGGCCGCAGTTGGACGGACTGCAGCGAACGATCTTGAAGAAACCGACGCAATCCTTTGAGCAGATCTTCAAGCCATCTCCCGGCGAACACTTTGAGTTGCAGCTGGAAGAGAACGAGTCAATGAAGTTACATGTCAGTCTGCGGAATCCACGTCGCAACATGATTTATGCCCACAATCTGCTTTTCCTACTATCTCAGTTGGTGGAGAGTCAACAACTGAACGCTCAGCAATCCCAACTGATTGCCGACTCCCTGATCAAGCTGCTGCAAATTGCCAGCCAGTCGGATGGCAACCAGATGATAATCGAACTGCCCAACGAGGAGAAGCAACAGCAGGAGCAGGAGACGCACACGGAGCGTCTGTTGCACTACATTTATGGCATGCGACTGAGTCAGTTGAGAGCGACGCAGTTGCTCAGCGAGACGAGCGAGACGCAGCTGCATTACGTGACCTTCTTGAGGCGTCTCACCGAACATTGCCGCACATTGCCCAAGTTTGCCAGCTACACGTCCTTCTACCGACTGCAGCTGGTGCTTGCTTTGGAGATTGCCTTGTCCGGATCCGGATTCGGATCCGACTCCACAGCGGAACAGCCTGGCCAGCTGCTGGAGTGTGTCGCCCTCGTGGATAGCTTTGAGTTGAATGCCACAGAGTGTGCCCAGATGTTGCAACTGCTCACGGGCAAATTGCAAGCTGCCGATTATTTCATGGCTGGCAACAAGACGAATCATTACTATGAGCTCTTGCTGCGCCTATTGCGCCGTCTGGCACAGCTGCCGGAGCCCGTGGATTGCAGTCAGTCCATGACACAGTTACAAGAATATTACAAGGATTTCTGTGAAACTGCATTAACTGAGCAACTGGAACAGTTGGAGACAGCAATGCTGCAGTTCCTCACCAGCCAGCATCATCATCTGGCCACATGTGATGCACAGTTCTTCACCTGCTTCTTTTCCACCTCCAACCGGAAACTGAGCAAGGCGGCTGTCAATCTCGCCTGCTTGTTGCTTCAGCGGAATGGAAAGTTGGCGAAGACCTTTGCTGAGCTGTTGCCGGAGCATCTGGAGCAGAAGGAACTGACCTATCCACTGCTGGATGTGGCCTTTAGCAGTGGCTATCAACTGGAGCAGTCGCTGCTCCAGCGTTGCTATCAAACCTACAAGAATGGCATTTTAAAGAGCATTGAGAAGCCACTGAAGGCGGCTGTCATTTACAGGGATCATGCGGAGGCCAGTGCGGCACTCATTGCCCACTGCATGCCCAAGTCGGAGTGTCTGGATTACTGCCAGAAGCAGCTTAAGTTCGATGCCGTGGAGATCTTCCAGATGCGCGTGCTCAGCGAGATTTACGAGCAGGCCATCTCCGCCAGCAAGGATGAGAAGCAGCGGGGCAACATTTTCGTCAGCTATGTGAATTTGAATGTCCAAATGCTGGCGCTGGACTTGAAGAAGCAGAGCGTGCAAATGGAGAAGCTGGAGCAGCTGGCTTTCAACAGCTACAATTGGTGGCAGATGCACTCTCGCCAGGATCTGCTGTTGGATTGGAGTCGCTTGTTGAAGGCGCCTCACTGGCTGAACTATTGTCGCAGTTGTCTGAAGCAGGCCATGCACATGGCCGAGGAGCAGCATCAGACACCGGAGCAGGACCACATAAATGGGCTGCTGCTCAAGCTGTTGGCCTATCTCTGCGATCGCCTCTACGAGGATTACACCGAGGAACTGGAGCAAGAGGCTGAAGAAGCTGGTCTGCTCTATGAAATGGTCTGCACCCACTCCTGTTGCTATGATCATCTGCTGGGCGAACCCACCGAAGTGAAGACACATCTGCTGCAGCTGCTGGAGACGTTGGCCCGCAAAGCGCCATCGGCATTGCACTCCGCCCATATTCCCGTCATCCTGGGCGCTTATCATGCCAAGTTGTCGCCCGCCGATCGATATGCTCTGGCTCTGCTGGAGCACTATGAACGCTACGATGTGGGCCTGGCTCAGTATCGTCCTTTTATCTGGGGCGAGAGTGCTGTGGCCCACTATGCGCTCCGTGCCGCCGACGAGGATGAGCGGGCCAAGCTGCAGCAGCAGGAGACGAATGTGGCCCAGGTGCTGGCACTGATTGTGCGTCCCAGCTGTCAGTATACCATTGAGAACTTTCCCATCTGGCGGACACTGCACGCCAGTAAGCAGTTGCCCGAGCTGCAGTTTCTCAATCCCCTCAAGAAATCCCAGCACTTTGGTGACAATTCGTTGGAGCAGCGCATTGAGGAAGGAGTCACAGAGTTTGCCCAGGACATTCGTAGGCTGTGCCCCAAACGGGAGGAACTCTACGAGCAGTGCTATGATCCGGCTTTCATGCTGCCACTGATGATGCATTGCTTCGCACCGGAGTCTGTGGTGCGGGCCCAGTGGCCAGTGCAGAATGGACTGCTCGCCCTGAGCTTCTGTGCACTGTCCTCACTAGACAAGGATATGCGACTGGCGGCCGCATGTTGCCAGCAACGGTATCGCACCCATTTCGAGCTGTCCAAGTTCTATGAAAAACCTCTGTGGACACAGGCCTATGACAACATCCAGGGCGGATTGAGTGAGCTGAGGAAATCATGGCTGGCACAACGTCGCACTCATGGCGGCACTCCTCGAGTGCCCTTGATCCCGGCCCTGTTCATTGCGAACAGCTTTAATCTGAGCACGGATCCCACGCATCTCCTGTACAAACGTCTGATGATGTATCTACAGCTGAAGCAGAGCTTCAACTTCCAGACGATACCCGAGTTCAATGTGTTCTTTTACTCCCAGGAGCCGGAGCATCAACAGTATCGGGAATTCATTGTGCAGCTGCTCAGCAATGGCATCAAATGCAGTGCGGATCTCTTCCTGCTCGTGTCCACGAACACCTTTAAGGTCCTCCTCAGTTTCTATTGCTCCAATCTGGCCAATCTGGACACCAACTTGCTGCTGCTCTCGGTGCTCTCCACCTGTGTCAAGATTCCCGGTGCTGTCAAGATAATGCTGGAACATGTGGGCATATTCTCCTGGTTGATGGGCGTCATACGGGATACGCAGTTTCATCAATTCGACATAATCGAGGGTATCATTAGCATTGTCAACAATCTATTCTATGCTGTGGTCGCCAGTCAATCCGAGCTATCGGACTATGCCCACATCCAACAGCGTCTTCAGCGTCTGGTCATTCATCTGCTGCCCCTGATTTCGCCACGTGTCTCGATTCCTGGTCTCGCCCGTCTCCTCAATGTGCTGCAGAAGACAGCAACCAGCAGTGGCCAATACCTGACAGTGTCCGGCCAACAACTGGATCTTCTGCTCGACTGCGTCGCTCGTCATTGGCCCGATCAAATTGCGAGTGTTCGATATTTGCGCACCTTTGGCGGCACCTACGCCTGCCCCCGTTCCGAGTACTGCGACTGGCTGGCCATGGATCAAAAGCTGGATACCCACTCCGTCCTCGCCCTCTCCAGCCTGCGGAAATATGTCAGTGGCTGGTGGCAAGCGCACAATGCAAGTGCCAAGGAGCAGAAGATGCAAGTGGCAGTAACATCTACTTAGTGGGGTATTCTAAATATATAGTTTATATAGTTTAACCTAATTATTGTTTTAACTATATAGAAATTAAGTGTTCATAATACAATATTTTTGCATTTGATTGCGTTTTCTTTTGATTACTTTACGTTGGAATCAATCTGTAAGATGTATCCGAGATTTAAAGTCTTGTCCAATTTTGGAATTTTTTATTTTATTTGCTATAGTTTTTACAGGGAATCATATGGTATTTGTACTGGGTACCGACCACAACTATTGTGTGGATATAATATTGCGCATTTGCCTTATAGCTGTCACCAGGCGCGGTTCACAGCCACTGCTCAAGCTGAGGTACTGCTCGGGTGCCGCCTTGAGCAGGATTAGAATCTGTGATAGCTGCAGGTTGATGGTTAGACCGAGTTCCTCCAGCACATTCGATAAGTACTCAATGTCCACGCTAAGCTGTGTGGCGCAGGAGGCGGGCAATGACTTGATCTGCATTATCTGCGTCTGATACAGAACACAGCATTGCTCCACGACGAGGGAGAGGAGTACATCAGCACAAGGAATCGCCTGGGTGTATTTGATATTGCACAGTTCCAGTGCCTGCTTGAGAAGCGCCGACGGGGATAGCAGCAAGGGCTCCAGATGTTGAGGCAAAGTAAGCAGATATTGGCCAATCTGTGTGATGCTCTCCTGCGGTGCAAAGCTAAAGGCGGGCATGTTAATCCCAGCTGAGGTATGCGCCTCCACGGGCGGTCGTATGTGCGCCAGATGCACCTCAATGGGCTGTAGCAATATATTCAACGTTATGTCGTGCGTCTCGGCCAGATATGTCTTCAGAGTGGCGTAGATCTGGGGAAAGATGCCCAGACTGTCCGCACTGGTGGCTGCCGATGCCTCAGCGCGTTTCGTCTGATAGTCCGCGATGTTGGCAAGCAGCTGGCTGTGTGTCGGGCGATCACAGGTCTGATAGATGTTTATGGCATTGCCAGTCGCGGGCTTCTGCAGGCAGTTGGACAACGTGGCCATTCGGGTATGCAAGGCCTGCTCGAATTGATGCAGTTGCAACTGAAAGTCCGCAAGGCATTGCAATTGCGACATGGTGTATTGCAACAGCGACCAGTTTTCGCTTCGAGCTGCTCCCGTCCCCGCGCTGTTGCTGCTGCCGAGACTTAGGCTAAGTTGTCGTTGTGTGCGATTGAAATTCTCTAGCTGTCGCTTAAAAATGCCATTGAGCACCGTGATGAGCTTGCACAGGGCCAGATCGTTGGTTATGGAGGCGCATCGGGCACACGCCTGCTGCAGCCATTCGTAAAGTTTGCGTGTGCTATCCTCCAGATGATGCACTGCATCACTGGGCGTAGCCTGATTTGACAGCAAGCGATCCACTTGTGTTGACAGCTGTGTTTCCTCCAGACGTGGATATTGATTTATAAACTTGTGGAAATACTCAAAGATGGCTTCACCCAGTTGGCGATGCAAGTCCGATGGCAATACAATGTGTGACTGCTCGAGCATGGAGTTGAGATGAAGCACAAAGCTTTGATTGGCCTGAGCATACTGGCCCAACAGTTCCAAACGCTCGTTCGAAGTCTTCAAAAGCTGCAGTATGTGGGCATCCCGTGTTGGCTGCAGTGCCGGCAACAACTCGGCAATGACCAGGAACGGCTGTGATTGAGCCACTTGTGATGATTCGTCCCCAAACAATTGAATGCACCACTTTAACTGGCGCTGACAATGATCCAACAGTTGGTCATAGAAGAGTGTTAGGAAATTCTGATGCGTCGTCTGTTGAGAGTCGGTGACTTGAAGTTCCAACGTTTGCTTCCACTGCTGCTGTAGGACGTTCTTCTGCACGGCACGATAGTATTGATGCAGTTGCGGCAGTCGCTGAATGCTGCTAAAGATTTCCACATGCCTCTGTGACTGCTCCAAATTGGACTCGGCGAAGCACTGTACCAAACTGGGTGAAGCCAAGGCTTCTAGCCGATTCTTGAAATCCTCCACCTGGGTTTGACGGTCAGCATGTCCAGGCAGTTGTTCCTGTGCCTGCAGTGATTTCTGCAACGCTGTCAGCTTATCACACACTCCCTGCAATGAATGATATTGTAGTAGAAAACTCAAATTTATTGATATCCTTACTTACCTTCAGATCATTGCGTTCGAAGCCATCCTCCAGTTCAGCGAGTAAGTTACCCCAGCCATCAGACTCTTGCAATGATTCTTTGGCAGCCTGAAGTTTGGTTTGCAACGTATTGAGGCGCTCCAAAGTGGCCATACAATCACCCGTCTCCTCCTGCACGGCCGCAACTTCTTGACGCATTGCGCTCATCTTTTGCTGCAACATTGCAACATCGCATTTCAGATTTGCGGCTTCCTTGGCAATGCGCGGCATATTGGCCACAACCTGCTGGCTAGACTCCTCTACGGCATAGTTAACTTGCTGAACATACAACTGCAACTTGGCCACGTAGCTTTGTATGAACGAAGTGGCAGTTGCACTATCATTTTTCCCATTTTCATCCCCATATTTCCTGTAGTTTGCATTTATCCAATCCGAGGCACTGAAGACTGGCTCCGACAGCGCCGAAATATCCATTATTAAATCTATATTTAACAAATTTAATCAAGTGTTTTTAATATTAACACCGCTCTCTGTAGTAAAACAGCTGTTCTTTTGTCAGTGTTGCGAAATCAGTGAAACATAGGGCAACCGAGCATCGATGGAAAATTTTATATCACCGATAGAACTACTATCGATGTTTTGCAGCACTGTTCTTTCACTTTGCAACACACCTTCAATTTGGAGAAATAAATAACTATTTCTATATTTGTAAATAAAAAAAGTCATAGGCAATAATTCCACAAATAGAGAATAATTATTGTAAAGTTGGGGATATATGAGTGGTGAGTGGAATATACTTAATGCAACAGATACTTGGTATAATCAAGCTTAAAATATGTAGTCGCAATTAACTCTCACATAAATACCACACATATGTATGGGTGTTTATGACAAGTGGAATACTTTGCTTGAAAATAACCGTATTATTTGTGAAATTAATTCCGAAGTTTGTTGTTTTCAGTTTGTAAAACATGTCAGTTTGCGATGCCGATCCCTGGCAAGTGAAAAACAATAGCACTAAAATACAAGAGAACGGAAACACAGAAGTGATTGAAAAATTTGAGGATAATTTCAACCCTAATAAATCGGAGACGCAAAAATCTGAGGAAATTGACGACGAAATCGACAAAACGGAAAGTAATGTTACTGGCTCAACACAAATTGAACCATTGCCAGACTCGGCAAACTACTTGCAATCACTAGGTAATTATAGTTTAATTATAGTTTATAGTCATTATTCAATGTAATGAATGCATAAACTAAATCTTAATTTTTCTTTCGTTTTTGTAGAGCGCAAACTGCAGAGAGTGCAAAAGGGTGCCAAATTGCTGGACTCGTTGCAGGAAAAGAAACAGGATTGTATGCGCAATCTGTTAGCATCGGACGGTGTGCCAGCAACAACACTTGAGCAGCTGCTCGAGCTTGATACGCCCATTGAAAGCGGTCGGTTGCATCGTCATCTACTGCCTGTGCAGGCGGTGACGGTGGGTGAAACACTGCACATAGTGAAACACGACGCTCTGGAAGAGCAGATTGAAGAAGAGCAGCAGCAGAAACAGCAGCAAGAGAAGGAGGGACAAAGTAATTAAAGCATGATGGACTCAACGTTCGGCAATGTATTTCTCTTTCTCACCGATTTGGCTTGGAAGAGTCGGCTGACCATACCAGTGCTAGTCACTACAGCCTTTCTGGTCATGGACATACGACTGCAGATCGAGATAAATATACAAACGGGTCAAGTGGTAGGTGAATCGCATTCGACAATATTTAAGTCTTTGCCAAACTTCATTTTACTCAGAATGCCAGTGATGTTGATGAATCTGACGATGATGATGAACATTTGGAGGCACACGGCGCACATGCCATGGATGGGGAAAGCGATGCATATTCGGATGATCTCGAGGAGTACAATAGCGAGTACACCAACGGAGATGGCAACAGCAGCGAGGGGAGCATGGGAATCTACGATGATTTAGCCTCTGAATTCGACATCGAGAACGATCCCGAAGATTTCGATGACTATTATGACTTCTAGCCACAACGTCAAGTATAAATTTTAAGCGGAAAATGTGAATGTACATGGAAAATTTACTTTAGTTTAGATGTTATCATATATACATATATATAATCGTATATAATAATCGTAATTTTACGTATGCATGTATTTAATTCAAGACAAGCATTTTTATTGGCGGTTCGGTTACATGTACAATTTGATCAATTCATCGCTCACCGCCGACGGCGTCAGAATTCCCAGATCTGTGAAGAGAAGCGTGATATATGCAGGGGGTGTGTAGTCGACCAGAGGATGCACCTTTGACACGTCATTTAAATGCTTGCGCGAATACTGAAAAAAGCGAATGCCAACTGTTAATTAATTTTCATTGAATGTTACGCTCTCTCACCTTATACTCGTTTGGAAGATCTCGTTGATTTAATGGGTATAAGCGAGAGAATTTAAAGCTCTCCGAGAGCACATAGAATGGTTTCTTCATCTCCCGGGCACACAATCCCATTGTGTATGAGCCAATGCGATTGATTATGCCACCGCTCTCCACGACCGCTTCAGCGCCCACCATAACAAAGTCCACCGATTCCATAACATAGCCGGTGGCAGAGTCTAATATGAGCGTACAATCAATGCCCGCTGCCTGCAGATCCTGAACCATTTCCTCACTAAAAACGAGTCGGGTATTAATTAAGGCGTATGTTGGTATCCAGACGTGTGCTTACCCAGAGTTGCCGACACCGCCTTGCGTGACAAATACGTGAAATGACTTCTTGTTTTTCGATGCCGCAATCAGCGCATTGAGGACAACTCGGGAACGCGAATGTGTTAGGATGCGGCAGCCATCGCTAATGAAGCGTTGTGCCTGCTGTGCAATAACCTGACGCGAATTGAGCAGCTTGGTAAGAAAGATTTTGCCTCGATTCAACATAATCTGACGACACTCCTCCATGTGCTTGTCGTCCAGGCTCAGTGTTATAAATCGACAAAATAATTCTCCAGCCGAGACGATGGCAGCAATGGACAAATCCGTGTTCCGCATGGCAGCAACCGCTTCCCGCATTGTGGTGTGCAGAATATGTATGGTGCCAACTAAAAATGGGAGTTGCGTGAATCAAACAGAAGGGTTTAATCCTTTCTCTCGTTGTATCTTACACTGTTTCTTTTCCAATATCATGAGCAGCGTTTTAATGGCCGCAATGCCACTGGACAAGTCCTTATCATCGTCGAGCAGCTGTAGAAAGTACTTGACTACATCTAAAAGAGTGCATTTTAGTTTACAATCAGTGTTTCAATTATTTAATATAATATTTGGCTTACCAAATTCTTCGTCAGATTTTTTAATTTGTGGCATTTTAAATGTTGAAAAGAACCTGTAGCCCCTCGTTGCTGACAACAACAGTTGTTGGAACAGCTGATTGAAAGACGCGGAGTCGCTGCACTGTACGACAAGTTGTATAGTTGAAATTAGTGTTGCAAGACCAAACAAAACATCGAATTTTAAACCGATGCATTAATATATCAAAAAACTTGAAAATTGAAATATCACCTTTACAACAATAATAAAGCTGCACTTCTATAATTATCATAAAACTCACTTTGAAGTTAATGCTACATTCATGTATATATGAATGTAATCATGTTTATACAAATGTTTGCTGCACAGTGTAGTTTGGCAGGAGAACATTTGAGCGTAAGCCAACACTGAGTGCCGGGGCAAAAAAGTAAACAATTGAATACTGTGGCAAATGTTATTTTGTTTTGTCTTTCGGTCAACAATTTCAACAAAATTAACAGAATGTGCATTAAATTAGATACGGCGACAATCTATTAACTAGACAGCCCATTGGAGTTTCAGTTAACGCGCTGAGTCGACGTGTGGTCGGGCTGCGACAATGTTTAAACTAGAATCCTATATTACACCAATTTTGCTAAACTACGTGGCGAAATATGTGAAAAACATTCGCGACGAAGATGCACAGGTGTCGCTCTGGGAGGGTGAGGTTACGTTTCAAAATTTAGACCTGCGCCTGGACGTGCTCCAAGAGGAATTGAAATTGCCCATTGAATTGGTCTCTGGCCACATTCACGAGCTATCCATTCAGGTGCCATGGACAAAGCTGACATCGGAGCCCGTGAGAATTGAGATCAACACAATTGAGTTTGTGGCCAAGCTACCCGATGAGGAGACCAAACAGCGGCTTTTGGAAGAGCGACGCCGACAGACGCTCAGTGCCGTTGAGCTTGATGAGCAGCAGGGCGGAGGTGGAGGCCCCACCAGTTCGGGTGTTGTCAATAAGATCATCAACAACATCAATTTGCAATGCCACAACATTATCCTAAAGTACGTGGAGGACGACATTGTCGTATCCATGAATGTCCAGTATTTGAACTTCAGTTCGGCCAACGACAAATGGGAACCAACCATGGTTGATGTAAATCCGGTGAATGTCTTAATACGCAAACTCCTTCAGGTATCCGATCTAACCATTTGCCTGGACAAGCGAAACACCGCCGGCCGCATTGAGGTGTGTCAGGAGCCAATTCTCTACCGTTGCTCGTTGGAGCTGCGCGTCCTGCTGAAACACAATGTTAACACCGTCAGCACTTCGAGCACAACCCGCATTGGAGTCTTCACCAAGTCGCTGGACATTAATGTTTCCTCACTGCAATTCCCGATGGTCATGAAGCTGGTTAAAATGTTACTGGAGCTCAAGCCGGCAACCGTTGAGGAAGACAACTTTGCCATGCCCGAGTCAGCGGCGCCTCCAACGAGCGACAGTGGACAACAGGGTGTCGTCAACGAGGCGCAAAACTCAATGTTTGGCTGGGCTTGGAATCTTTTGCCCAGCTTTGAGACACCTCCACCCGCTCCCTCCGATGAGCCCATTGGACATGCCTTCGATGTGGGTGTCTATGCGGAGGAACTCAACTTTCATCTCAAAAACTCGGAGATTTTCACCGACCAGACCAGTGGAGGCATCAAGCGCATTCGCTATACGCCAATAATGCGTATAAGTCTTGGAGGGATTTACTACGAGCGCTCGCAGCTCAAGGAGAGCGACTGGGCAAATGTGAGAGCTGGCCTGTCCAGTCTGAATATGGAACCTTTAGGGATCTATCGCCCCGATGAAGCCAACAATCAGACTCTGATGCAGTCAAAGGAGGTAAAGTATCCCAGTATCTGTTTTGCATCTTAACCTGTCTATGTGATGATCTTTTAGTCGCAAAACGAGCGTGCCTTTGTCGATAAGAGTCTGTTCGATGACCAGTACACCTTCGCCGACAGGAACTGGTGCTCCAACAACCATGACGATTACTATGCGCGGAACACCGACGATTATATGCTCTTTCGCAGTCCCGTGCTGGCCTTTGACATTGTCGAGTATCGGGCGCCCAGCACAGCTGCAGCTAGAGGTCACGTGTCGACGGATGCACAGCTCCGGGATGCGGGTCAGCGTGTGAAGTATCGTTTGCTGTCCGCTGGAATAACGTTCCACTTTTCGCAGTCGTTTCTCCAGGTTAAAAATGTTATTAGTGATTTATTGCGTCCTTACGATTACACAGGATATCATGCAGAAGCCGCTAGTGAGAATATCAGTCGACCAGTGACTCGAGATCAGGAGTACAAGAATGAGTATATGACGTATGCCGATATTGAGTACTTGGCCAAATTCATGCCCGTGTGCAACTATCACATCGATCTGCGTAACATGACCGTGAAGTTCTATCCCCGTCAGCAAAGTGCCGAGAGCTCAACCAGCGCCAATCAGCATCGTTTGAGCACCAGCGTCAGCCAATCCCTGTTGCCCTATTTGCAACTGAAGGTGTCATCGGTGGTGGGCACCATCTGTAGTCCAGGGAATCCACTGCGTCTGGTTCAGCTGATCACGCATCTGCAGGACAAGCCGCGTGAGATAATCGATTCCTGCTACAAATCCTACAAATTAAATGTAAAGAATCTAACCGTCATGGCACTCAACACAACCCCGGATATGGGCAAGGCCAAGCTTGTGAATGTTCCCAGCATGCAGGTACAGTTTAATAATCTCGTTCTGCCCCATCTCTGGCGACAGAATGTGGCTGCCCTGGAAACGGCTGAAGTACAATCGGAGCTCATTACTCTGGAGTTCTCCAAGCGAGAGCTCGTGCTAATCAACCGTCTGATACTGTTAATCATTGCCTATGATAGCGGTCGACTTGGTGGCCTTGCCAGGCTGGTGGCCCGTGCCAATCTCTCCTCGGATGTGATCAAACTGCAGACGCTGGTCACCAAACTGAAGCTCAACTATCGCAAGTATCACACGCATGTGGCAATGTTGGTTTCATTGCGCAACCTCAACACGGATGTCTACCACACCATGATGAACATCCGCAACGTGGTGATATCGACCAACAAGGGTATCCACAACAAATGGCTCGAGTTGCAGCTGCAGATGCCACTTGACCAGTCGGTGGAAAGCGAGGAGACGAAGAAGTTGCCCGCAACTGCTGTCTGTCTTTGGCTCGAGAATTTCCGCATCACACTGGACATTTATCTGGTGCAGTTCCTCAATTCCTTCAACTTTGTGGACTGCATTGAAAACGGTGAGAGAGTGTACTTCATTCCATTCATTGTCAGAGCTTATGGAACATCGTTTCGCTAAATTAAACCCATCTTAACGCATTAAATGCACAATATATTTGCCCCGTTTTTGCAGATCTGGAAGGAGATTCGGATACGCTTAGCCAAATGGAAAAGAATCAATCGTTTTCGAACATTTCGTACACCTCGGCACCAGTTTTAAAGCCTTTACCGAGTGAAATGCAGCCACGTCGCGCGATTCGCAATAGCCGTAAGGTTTCAATTCCTGCGGAGACAATTCACTTGAGTTCCGAGCGCGAAGAGAAAACTATTCCACAAATTGAGCAGGCGAAAGCGGAGACGAGCAACGAGTCCATAACAACACCTGTAGATCTCGTTAAGCTCATCCAACGGCTTAGCTCGATAGTTGTCATTGTGGACATGGCAAAGGCCAGGATCGATGTATGTGAGGTGATGCTGAGGAAGAACATCAAGGATCATTCTGTCGAGTACACATCCATTCGCCTGCCACGCACGAAGATCACGTCAAGCAACTGCAAGGATGTGATACGTGGCAATATACGCTCCACCATCTACATGTCCAAAAGCACAGAGATCTGCAAGTGGGTTATCGAATTGATGGAGTTCTATATGTGCCTGCGACGGGCAAACAAGACCGAAATGGTTATAGCTCCTGTGAATACGACAATCACGATTGCCCTGTCCCATAAGATAATTGAGAAGTCGCGACCGAAGGTGAATCGACAGCTGGATTCATTTGTCGAGGATCCCACCGTTGAGGAATCTAAGCATGTCAACGCTAAAAGAGTTGACTGGCAAAAAAGTGCGGGAGCGGAATCCACCGAGGAATCGCTGCAGACGTGTTCAGTCAATGTGCATGTGGACATGTCCGAAATCAGTTTATATGGACGTCGTGTAAGTCTCGACCAAGATGAATTTATAACAAGGTGACGTATTCGTTTGAAGTGCCCTCTTTTTCGGGGCGCAAATGTCATAACGAAAGCAATCGTCGTAGTCAAGATGAATTTATAAGAAGGTGGTGTATTCGTTTCTCATAAATTCATCTTGCTTCGTAGTAAGCGGTTGTTTAAAATTTTGTTAAAAATGCTCCGTGTGTGCAAAATATGTCGTGTAAACTCGAGTCGTTTGGTTTGTGTTTCCAGAGATATAAAAAAAAAAACATGTATGGATAAAAGCAACAGGAACACTATTAGAAGCCAATAATAGAATTTGTGAAAATCATTTCAATGAAGGTGATTTTATATATTACAGCAATGCAAAGCATAAGGTTTGCAGCCAAACGCAGTTCCTCAAAATAAATTGTTATCATACACGAAAGAAATGCTCTCTGCCCTCTCAAGTTCTCAAAACGAAAATGAGTGAAGAGTATAGAAAACCATACAAAACAAGCTTTCTATATATGTATGTGTCTCCGTCGTCTCTCTCACGTCAGCCTCTCTCTGACAGCTTCGGCCCGAGAGCGAGCGAAAGTATCACCTTGTTATAAATTCATCTTGGTCTCGTCTTTGTGTTTTTCAAACATTTACAATTTTCAATCTCAAGTTTTAACTTGCAATCAACTTCTTATGTCATAATTACGTTTCCTTCGTAGTTGAAGCTTCTGTATGAGCACTTCGAGATCGTTTATGCCATCTATAAGGCGATAAGTCTGCTGGATGCCAACAATGAGTGCTTTGATATTGCCGCCAAACGCCTTCTGCAAATCTACACGGGCAGCGTGGCGAATTTTCCAATTATTAAAGAGTTTTTAGATCTCGATCCAGATTATATACCTTCTGAGTTGGACATTGGTGAGTCAGATTCACAATTAACTTATTAAACCTTAATTAACATGACTTGTATTGCTTTCAGAAACAGACGATGGCGTTTCCTTGATAATATTTTGTCAGTGGACAATTCCGCGCATCTCCCTGGAGGTGGAAACACTGGGCGCTCGTCATCAACGCAGGATGGTCTTGACCTTTGAAGACCTTCTGCTAAATGTGGATAAGCATCCAGATTTCACAAAGGTCACAAGCAAAGTGGAGAATGTAAGCCTCAATTTCTTCGAGGCAAAGATGCCGGGCGACTGGAAGATTGTGGATAAAGTGCACATCAAGATGCTGGCAGACAGTTCCAACTTGCCAATGATAAGCGTCGTGGTTACGACAGTCAGCCTAAAGGATCTATATTCGAAGATTGGTGCCATCAATTTGTACAACAAAAAGCGCACAATCTCTGAGCTGATTATTGACTTGCAACCGATTGAGATGATTTTTGATTTGGATAAAATAGCTGAATTTTTAATTTATCAATGCGAGATTTTGGAACTCATGCGCCTCGAACATCGCATAAAGGCGCCCGTGAGCGATGAGCACTTGCAAAGAGAGAAGATTATAACCGTACAGGATCTGCCGATGGTGCATCTAAACAGCAAGGGCATCTATATCTACATTCCGCAGGAGACGGAAATGACGCGCTGCTCCGTTCTGCTGCTGCGGGTGAGTTTTACATGAAGCTGATCTCGATTCGGGCATCTTTAATTCTGGGATCGAAGAGAATAAATATTTGTAAAGCTAAAATTAAGTTATTATTTTAAATATTTTTTATTACACCAATTATTTTGCATAATATTAATCGACAAATAATTTGAACACTTGCAGATCGAGAGCATTAAGTTGACTCCAAGTGTAGAGAATCCGCTGGTGCGACCTCTAATCCGCCAGGATATCTACAACAAGGCCGCTGAACTGAACATGCTAAACACTCCTGGCTCTCTGGTCGAGGATCGTCAGTACGAGCTGAGTGTGCGGAATATTTCACTCTCCTCTGGCAATTGGCTGCAAACTCAAAAGTATCGCTTGGCCAAGACGCTTTCGGATGAGCACAACAATCCGGCCTTGGAGTGGAACAATTTAGAGCATATGGAACTGGAGCATATGGACATCTTTAAGGACTTTGATTTTATCACTGTCTACGCACCTGCTATAAGCTTTGATCGTTTTCTGGTCTCTGGTCAAATAGTCGAGTACAATTGTGTGACGGACTTTCTGGCCACGTTAAACACTCACCAGCTGCACCTGATATCGTGTATTACAGAGCAAGTGCAGCGATTGCGCAGGTTTGTCCTTAACAAGAAATATAACTATATTTATGGACTCTAATCTGCTTTTATTTCACGTCTATAGCATCTTGGACATTGACTGCTCGAAGGCTAATGCCAAGAACAAAACATCGAACAATTTGAATACGTCCGCCTCACAACAATCTCTGGAACCGATGTATAAAAAGAAACCCGGAGTCGTAACAAATAATGCTCCCTTGGCGAAGGCACCTGCACGTAGAAGCTTCCATGATGTTCCGAGCGACAGCGAGATCATGTTCGGCACCTGCCAAAGTGACTCGGGCATTAACATGTCCAAAAACTCCGACAACATAATGCATGGCCAATCGGGACAACCGGAGAATCAACACGTCAGCACTCACAAAGTGCAGCAGCATAAATTGAGCTATCCATCGAGTGTTTCATTTGTGGCCGGCAAGTTCTCGCTACAGATCTACGATGTGGTTGAGATTGAGGATGAGACGCTGTTGAAGCCGCTTCTGTTGATAACCGTCTCGCAGCCCAGTTTCTTGTCGCAGAGAACTCTGCACGCTTCCACGACACAGGCCTCAATTTTCGACTTTAATATCAATTTGGCCAAGACGATGACGGAGAGAGAACTTGTCAGCGATACGGAGATCGATGCCAATAAGTTTAGCGAGTATATCTTCGACACAATGCCCGGGACCTTGGGAAGCTCTGGAATTCCACCGCCGCTGCTCTCGGTGAAGGCAAATCGAGATCGCAGCCAGCAGCTGGAGGTGGATGTGGAGCTGGGCAAACCAATGCTAATCCGGCTCTGCGAGAGGAGTGTAAAGCTCTTATTGAGCGATTTGATTCGCATATACACTTTGCTACAAGGAAGTCCCTATTTTGCGGTGCGCAAGGAGAAACCTGTGGTGCAATCGACGCCAATGAGTCAGTTGAAGCTTTACTGCTTCAATGCGGATCGCCTGCATCTGGTGTGTGATCGATTGACCATCAAGTTCTACGATGAGCAGCATTGCTTCAAATGCAGCGCCGTCTGTCTCGATCTCAATGCCAACGTCAAGTTCAACACGCGTCCGAACAAGGCGTCCATCAAGGCGACCTTGGGGTCCATTTACTTGCAAGCCGGCGATAAGATATTCCTGCATCCGCTGCTAATGCGTCTCTCCGCCGATCTGCTGAGCGAACCTTGGTGCGATCAACTCCTGGTTACATCCACATTGAAGCTCAATGTTCTCCATGTGGATGCCAGTGTTCTCAGCATATTGCAGTTGTGCAAGGCGAAAGAGAAGTTGGATAGCATCATGGAGCATGTGAGCGAGGAGTGGCAGCACTTTCTGCACAGTCGCCCGTCGATGGGCCAACCGAATGTTCCGCCCTTGGAATCGCTCTTTGCCTACAAACCCGACCAAACGCAAATCGTGCGCTCAAAGACGTCGGTGAAACCCAAGGCAGAGTTCTATCAGGATGATTTACGGTTGGATTGCTAATTTCTTTCATTACATTGAAGAACTCAAAGTTTATTTTCCATTTGTAGAGCTGGCGCCTTTCAATTTGTCTATCTCAACACGGACTCGGTGCTGCCAATGCCTTACCAGGTGCAGATAATCAAGAAGAACTATGGCATCGTCTGTTGGCGCTATCCACAGCCTCGCCAGATGCACAGAATCTATATTTATCCAGTGCCAATGCCGGTTAGTTCTTGACCAACTAATTCTTTTCGCCGTCTAGTTGATTTAAAGACTGTTTTTTAGGTGGAGAATCCCATACATATAAAGTGCCGCATGGAGTATTTTAGTGAAACACACGAGACTTTCCTGCACTATTGTGACTTTGAGCTGTCGGAAGTGGCCAGCAAGCAATTGACACCGCCGGAGCGTCAAATCAGCGCCACAATTTGGCGAGTTGTCATCATGCAGTCACTGATCTCTGTGGATGGCACCTGCTTCGATGCCGACGAGGATGAGGAACTGCAATCGGTAGACACCAAACGAGTAACTTTTTATTTCGTATTTGATTACCAATTCCACTTTATAGATCGAGAGCAATCGCGTTGTACAGGACTTTAAAGGGAATTTGGACAATGATTTTATACTGCATCCAAAAGTGCTGGTCGGATGCATGCGCATTGACACCACCTTCCATCCCGAACTGGTGCCCAAGCTGCAGTTGTTGTTGTGCTGTCAGGATATTGAAGTGAACTTCCTGAACATGCCAGATGCCTCGAATGTCCTTCCACTGCAGCTCAAGAAATACGATCTGAAGGTGATCACGGAGTTAACCCAAACCTTTCTCACCGTTCATGTGGACAGTCTGCAGATCCATTCGAATATTTACACTCGAATGAACTACAGTGTCGAGACGAATTTCCGGAGTCGCATCAAGTGTCTGGATTATGGCTTCTTCAACATGGTCGACATATTGGAGCCAATGACATTCCACAGCTACTTGAGATTCAACAAGATGAAACGGCTGCTAAATGCCAATTTATTGGTGGACAAGTTGCGCATCAATTGCGGTCCTTGGGTGATACACACGCTGCTCTGTTCCAAGCAGCATTGGCAGGAGGTGATGAAGCAGAACAAGGTGGTTAACACCTTGATGCCCAGACTGGTGATAGTCAATCGAATGCAGATACCAATTACTTTCGGCCAGACTGGCACCAACGAACGCATCTCGTCCAATCCCCAAGAGCTCTGTCTCTACTATTTCTGCAGCGATTATCACAGCCAGGAGTTGACGTTCTACAAACAAAACCCAGAGACGAATCAATTGGAAGTCAGCGAATCTGTGCACATAGCCCTCAAGTTTGACGAGGAGATTCGACTGCGACACGTGCGCATTGGCAACGGTTGCATAACCATTAAGCAGGGCAAGCTATCGGCCACACAGGTGTATGTGCTCGTCAAAGGCCAGATTGAGCTTGTGAACATGGCGCCCTTTCAGCTGCTCACCGAGTTCCGATCCGAGGGCAAACAGTACGACGAGCAAGGACCAAATCCACTGGCGCATTGTGTGAGCGGCAAGGGACGCACCTCCTTCTACCAGACGGTGATGCGCAACGAGGACATCACAATGCGGTATTGAGTTCCTCGAAAATTATTAGGTGTATCCTTTCTCATCTTGTGCTTTACTCTCCAGTCTGAAACTGAGCACTGACCTGGGCAAAGGACGCACTGGGGACATTCCGTTGAAGCCGAACAACAGCCTGCCCTGGCTGGTTAAGGTGCCCACCCAGCTGCCGCAGCAGTTCATCAGCTTGTGGGTGCGCATTCTGCGCGAGGACATTGTCTCTGACAGTGTGCAGGATGACTTCCAGCCGCAGAAGATCCTTGTCAGCATTTGGCCCATCTTCGAGATATGCAATCTGCTCAGCTGCGATCTGAAGGCAACGGAGACAACCACCAACGAAGAGTTTACCATTCCCAGCCAAGGCGGCCGACGGGCTCTCAACACGGCCACAACACATTCCACCGAGCATCCTGTGCAATTCCAATTTCCGTATGTATAAAATAATTTTTTTTTAGACCCCGTTCTTAAGAAAAGAAGAGGGGTATATTTACTTTGTCCCAAAAAATGTGTGCGTAACAGGCAGAAAGAGGCGTGGCAGACCCCATAAAGTATTTATATTCTTGATCAGCATCAACAGTCGAGTCGATAAAGCCATGTCCGTCTGTCCGTCCGTCCGTCTGGATTGACGCCTAGATCTCAGAGACTAAAAGAGCTAGAGACTCCAAACTTGGTATGAAGGTTTGTCTATATTGCAAGCAGATCGAGTTTGTTTTAGATTTTGGATCGTGCCACTATATGATATAGCTGCCATAGGAACGATCAGTCGAGCATCAAGTCCTAGTATGCAAAACTTTTTTGTTGTTTAAGTTATCTGAACCAAACTAACAGAATATGCATATGGGATGGTCTAATACATCCTGATCGAATTTGGTTGAAATCGCACCACTATATCATATAGCTGCCATAGGAACGATCAGTCGAGCATCAAGTCTTAGTATGAAAAACTTTTCTGTTGTTTATGATATCTGAACCAATAGCGATTTATATAATTTTATTTTAAGCAGTGTTTGGTTTTCCACAGTAAGTACGGGGTCTCCGACAGTCGAGTATGCTCGACTGTAGCACCGTCCACTAGTTTTAATTATGGTCGAATTTACTTTAATGAATCACTGTTCATTTTTCAGTTGTGAACTCGGCGCCGCTTCACAGAGTGAATACACGTTCATGTTGAAGAACATGGATTGGCACAAGTTCTTCAATTACGATCCCGCCGAGTGGACCGTGGAGGCCACGCTGCAGAAGCTGGACAAGACACCGAAGCCCAAATGGCCGCTGAATGATGCCGAGGAGCTGCGCGTGCAGCGATCCTCCAAGCGGCTGAACAAACTTGATGTGCAGTATCGTGTGCAGGCGACTCGGGAGTTTTCCTGCACCCTGGGATTGGAGGTTGCCGCCTGGGGCATGTTTATCAATGCCACGGGCCAGGAAGTGAGTTTATCCCTGCCCGTGGAAGGTGCTCGTTATCCGATTGGATCGAACGGCTTGGAAATGTTGCCCCTGCTGAGCGGTCACTTCACCATCGATGTGCCCTTTGGCTCCAGTTGGATTCCGTCGATGCCAATTTGCCTGGAGCAACAGACGCAGGCGGTGCAGACGTCCAGTGGAATTGGACGTCCCGTTGTGCTGCGACTCAATTCCTTTGTGGACATTGTTGTGGTGCGCAACGAGGACGTCTTTCGCATGATCTTGGAGTACAGGATGGAGGACGGACGTCGTGTGTTCAAGCTACGCTCAAAGTTTATTTTTGCCAATTTTACGGATGTGATATTGCATGCCATGCCGCTGACCATGGATCACAAGGAGACCTCCAGCCGGGAGGATGTCAGCTCGCTGGACTTGACCAAAAATATACGGAACCTGCTGCCCATCAAGGCGAAAGAGCATTCGTAAGTGGGATGTCGTATCATAATCACAATTATCATTAGCTTTTCCTACTTCTTTCCGCTTACAGCATTGGTGTCAACATGGAAATGTTCCACGATCTGAACGCTCGCAAGACGAAGCACACCAGCGACACGGCATTTGTGTACTTCGTTAGCTTTGCCGTGAGTGGCACTCAGGACATTTCCATGCCTGTTCCCCTGGCAATGCCATTCACACGTCGTTGCTTCAGCTTGCAGGATGGCAAGGAATCGATTCCTTTGACCATCACTCTGATTGAGAAGGATAATGTTTACTATCTGAATGTGTTCAGGGATACAGCGCCCACCATTGTGATCAATAACAATACCAATGTGAGGTTCATTGTTGCCCAGACGACGGCCTCGGGGAACAGCAACGTCACCTGCACCACCTCCGAGTTTGCTGGCAAGCACTTTGAGTGGAATCAATTGATTGCGCCCTACAGCAAATGCTACTACACTCCTCCGCAGATGTACGCCAATTTTCCGGATGTGGAATTCAGCATGTGCAATCTATCGCTGGCACTCTACCATGGTAAGAATGGAGGCTAGGATCTGATTTGGGATTATTAATATATTAACAATATATCTTTGCAGAGTCTGGCACTTGTGGCAAGAGCAAGATTGGCTGGTCCAAGCCCATCAGGACGGACAAGTCGTGGAAGAAGTTCATGCATGTGCCCAACCACGGTGACGTCAAAGTGGTGATCTGTGATAAGCATCGAGTGATACGCCTTAATATCTATTATATAGCGCAGCAGATGGAGTTCTCCGTCAAGGATCTGCGCTCACGTCTGACAAAGCCAGATGAAGTGAATCCACTTTTGCCGGAGAATGTGCCGTCGCTGACACAAATGGAGGTGCAGGAATCGGAGATCGAGGCAGTCAACGCGGACTGCATGCACTTCAAGGAGGAGTGCGAGGCGAAGACGCAGCTTTATTTGCGCACCTTCATCAAGAGCTTTGTGTTCAGCCTGCAGACGAACAATCGGGAGCAGGATTATCTCAAGACTGAGGTGTGCAACATGTATGCGGATGATGTGATGTTGGCCTACGACGATGATGACGATCAGCGAGTGCTCCATCTGCAGCTGCCCAATCTCCAGCTGGACAATCAACTGTTCTCCACGGGCAAATTTGATTTCCCGGTGATTCTCTGTGCCCAGGAGCTCTACAAGCGCAACTGTTGCCTGCCCCAGGTCTATGATCTGAATGCGGTCTACAAGCGTCAAGCGGAAGGGACGCCCGTCTCATTGTTAAGCTTTGTGTTCTACCAGGACGAGCTGCATCTGCAGGCGGTGCGCTGTCAGATCCAGCCGCTACGTGTGTACATCGAGGACGCGTATCTCAACCAGCTGCTGGATACCCTCGTCGAATGCGAGCCCTCCAACTGCGTCTACACTCCGCACACGGAGGCGGATCGCGTCGAGTTGGAGGAGGGACAGACGCTGCTGCCCATGCAGGTGGTTGCCCAGGCAGTGTACATTTCCGAGCCACTGCGTCTTAATAGCTTTGTCGTGGAGCCGCTCAGTCTGCTGCTCTCGGTGCACACATCCTCGCGACTTTACATTGCCCTGGATCATTCGCCTTTGTCCTTTTCCCGCTACGAACGGCAGCAGATTCTGACGGTGCCCCTGCGCTTTGGACAATCCCTGGGACTGCATTATCTGAGTGGTGCTATCTTTGGTGCCGGGTGGGTGGTGGGATCCCTGGAAATACTGGGAAGTCCCAGTGGACT
The DNA here is from genome assembly GCA_963924055.1 of Drosophila limbata. Classification (NCBI taxonomy): domain Eukaryota; kingdom Metazoa; phylum Arthropoda; class Insecta; order Diptera; family Drosophilidae; genus Drosophila; species Drosophila limbata. The sequence goes on along the minus strand of OZ001352.1, from coordinate 30,042,906 downwards.
GGCCCGTTCGTTTAGCACGGGACTACGTGACTTTGTCTCCATGCCAGTGCAGGGTCTATTTCGTGGTCCTTGGGGATTCCTGGTGGGCGTTACCCAAGGATCTGCCTCCCTGCTGCGCAATGTCACCGCGGGCACGGTCAACTCGGTGACCAAGCTTGCCGGATCCGTGGCTCGTAATCTGGACAGGCTCACGCTGGACTCGGAGCACATAGAGCTGACGGAGGCGCGGCGAAGGGCACGTCCCCAGGGCTTTGCGGATGGCCTGACCCAAGGATTGACTGGGTTGGGAATAAGTTTGCTGGGCGCCGTTGGAGGATTAGCCCATCATACGCTGGAGGCACGCAGTTCCGTGGGCGTCCTTACGGGTCTGACCAAAGGCATTGTTGGAGCTCTGACTAAGCCCATAAGTGGCGCTGCCGAAATGCTGGCGCTCACTGGCCAAGGAGTACTCCATACGGTCGGGTTCAATACAATGCCAAAGCAGGTGGAGCCGAGCTTCACCCGGAATGTTGCCCTGCATGCGAGCTCCTATCGCATCTGGCGTTATCTGCCACAGCAGCTGAACAAGGATCAGATACTGTTCTTCCAGGAGATTACACTGATGCTGAACGGACAAATGCATCCGGCATTGCTATTTGTGACATCCACAGTGCTTGTTATCATGGAGCTGGAACGCGAAGATCTGACCTTCATTGCGTCCGTGCTGAAGGTCGAGGTGGTTGCCGATCGAGAAGATCCCTCCAAGCTCTTCTTGGGCCTTAGGCCCGAGCAGATTGACGAAGTCCAGGGCGTAAGTATTAATCAGTCAATTTTATTGTGATGTCAAATTTATTGGGATGTTAAATTTTACTGATTCCGCTTTCTTTTGCAGCAAATGAAGTATACGAATGAGAGAATCCTGAGCTTCCTGAATGCATCTCGGGCGCATGTGACTGTAAACGATTCTCTGAATGATCTGCTGCAATTAAGCGATCTGGAGGAGGACGACCAAGTACATCGTCAGACGCAGTGCATCTTCTTCCTCAAGCCAAACATGGGCGAGCATCTGATTCATTACCTGAAGGTCATCAGGCAGACGCAGTAAGCAGAAAATGGACATCTGTACAGAGAATGTATTGTTAACTAGATGCATACAAACATATATACATATATGCATATGTATATACTTATATCCAATTATGTCTACCTGTCTCCGTGTGTTGTGTTGTGTGCATTCTGCAAAGTATTTTAGAATCTACTGTAAGCTTTTTGCCAAAAACCAAAAACAACAAAAAAAATAAGAAACAAAAATAAGAAACTAAATTATAATGCAATCCATTTTTTTGTTAACCATTTTTCTGACTGGTTGCCCTTTTGCAATAAAATTAAAATTATAAATTAAAACACGTAAATGTCTTTCAACTAAAAGTATTACGACAAAGTCTTAAGACGTTGGCCCCTTTGGCATTTTGCGCTCACGTGCTTCAAGGACAACGCTGTTGTCCCAGTTGTCCCTGTGGAACATTGGACGTGCATGCCAATGCCGCAAAGCCTCAATTTAATGAAATTGATTTTACTTAAGACCAGCTATAAAACTATGTGTCGTCCCATCGACAAACACACAAATACTCGTGCTTAGTGTCCTGCAATCAGTGGGCAAACGGAATGCCGGATGATGCAAGTGCAGACAGAAAACTCTATGCGACTTCAATTCGTTTCAACAACAACTAGTAGGAAGCAGTTCAGTCGAATGAAACCGACTGGCAGAGACCCCGTACTTATTTAAAAAAAATAAAGGAAGAAATTTAAAATGTTTTGCATCTTCATCATTTAAGTATCTAGTAGTCTTGATGCTGATTGAATATAAGTATACATTTTTTGGGTCTGAACGCCTCATTATACCCGTTACTTAAAAAATAAGTGAAAGGGGATATTGTATTCGTTGCAATGTATGTAACAGGGAGAAGGAAGCATCTCCGACCCTATAAAGTATATATATTCTTGATCAGCATCAACAGCCGAGTCGATATAGTCATGTCCGTCCGTCCGTGTGAGGGCCTAGATCTCAGAGACTATAAGAGCTAGAGTAACCAAATTTGGCACACAGACTTCTATAAAACCCACGAATATCAAGTTTGCTTAAAATTTTTGCCACGCTCCTTTCCGCTTCTGTAAATCGTGAAAAGCCACTACGCACAGCTTTTAAGATATTAGGACTTTTTTTTTTACTAATTTTACTTATTACCTATTATCCTTCTAAACAGCAACAAGTAAAACGGCTGATTTAAGTTTCAAGCAATGTATAGTATGTGCCTAAACGCATGCAATAAAAAATATTTTTAATTTATTTAAATAAGTAACGGGTATCCTAAAGTCGGGAGCTTGACTATAGCCTTTCCCACTTGTTTTTTTTTTTTTTGCAATTATTGTAAACCCTTTGGCCAAGGGCGTCGGAAGCTTTTCAATATGGGTGAAGGGGCCAAACTACTACTCTGCTTGGATTTCGGAAGCTAAATCCCTGCCAGCATTTGGAAGATCGTTTGTACTAAAATCACTTTGGGGAGTCTTTTGCGAGTCCCCTCGATGATTAAAAAGAGATCAATTTCATTGGCGATCAAAAGTAGACTCGAAAATGACTCGTGCATATGCTCGAAATGTGATTCATTATTTATTGCATTGTTGCCTATTTTCAGTCAAATCTGTAATTTAACAGTAGTGTTCTCGTGAGCTCACTGGAGTTCCGGGCTGACCGGCCGCCATAAAGCTCTTTTAAATGATAAAAAAATATGACTCGAATTTTAATCAGAAAGCGAGTCATAAACGAGGAATAGCGGTTAAACTACCGACAACAGTAACATTTATGATCAGAAAAAGAGCGCAATTTTGCTTATTTTGATCACAAAGGGGTCTGGATAAAGACTCAAATTTGATCAGAAATTTCATAAAATGCTGGCAGGAGTAATGTAAAGTTCTGAATATGGGGGAGGGGGGGGGAGCAACGGCCCCCCTGCCGACGCCCTTGCCTTTGGCTATTTAAATGCTGGGCATAAAAATGATATTGCAGGCGAAAAATAAGATAAAATATTTTCTTGCCCGCCACAAAAGCCACCGCATCAAATTACTTTGGTTTTTTTGTAGTTCGTTTTAAAATATAATTTGCTTGGTGGCTGGTTGCATCGACGATGCGGCTGCATAACCAAAGGATTCAATTATAGCTGCCGCTTGGCCGCAACCGCACTCGCCACACACTCTCATATATGTGTGTGTGTGTGTGTGTGCGAATGCGAGTCGTGCATTATTCATTTAATAAACAAAGTTTGCACAAGTTTGGCCTATTTAATGTACATGTATTTGACAGCTTTGATAAAAAGCCATACATGTGGCCAACATGATGCTTAGATGTAAGTAAATATGTGCGTTGGCCGCTAATTTCGCATTGTCAATTGTTAAGAACGATGTGCTGCACTTCATGACTTTGCAAATTTTATGCCTTTGCCTTTGCTTTCACTCGCACTCACAAGTAGTGAATGTGTGTGTGTGTGTGTGTGTGGTGAGCGTGCATGCATGTTGTGTTTTTGCATTACGCTCCAAAGTAGGCAACGAATTGTGTCATGAACAGACGCTGCTTGGCTTTGGCCCTTGTGTGTGTCGAAGAAATGTGTTTTGGGGAAATGGCTTTCACTTGCGGATGCTGCTCTACACACAGAAAAATACACAGAGCACATGAGCATCTGATTTCACATGAGAATTTGACAAAAAAACAAAGTGTTCCAGAGCTAGAAATACAGTTGAACTTCCATAACTTGAACTTTTATAGCTCGAATTTCTCTCTAGCTCAGTTAAGTAAATAAAATTAAGATAATGGTGATTCGAGTTAGGGAAGTTCGACTGTACTTCAATGCAGTCAAAACTTAATCGAAATATGTTTTTGAATTTCTATACATTTCATGACAAAATGCTTTTCAGTTAGACGTTAGTTAATGCTTATTTTGATTGAATTTCCCAGTTTGTGCTTTCAAGTTTCAGCTTTATTTTGATTTATTCAAAGGACTCAATATTCAACCTAATCATAAATGATTGATCTCAAAATGCAAAAGGAAAATCAATCAGCTGGAAAATTGCTTAATTAATTATGCAATCAGGTAGCTCAAACATGATTATCCAACTGTCAATCTATGTCTAATGAAATGGTGAAATGTGACAGAGTCAGTCTTTGACATTGTGGGGCATGGCAGATTACCGCCTGTTTATTCTGTGCACATAACATATATAACATACTTAGTAATTATTTTTCTGTGTAAGCATATATACTTATTCCGCTAAAGTGGGATTTCATAAGAGTGTTTGGGGATACGATATTGTGCACATGTATGCAAATATTACTAGCACGAGCCTCAGGCGATTTTAAAGGACGCACACGCGAGAATCTTCCGGAATACAACACAACAACAGGCGCAGATGCTCAATTACTTTAACACACACACACACACACCCTCCACACACACACACACACATCAGTAGGCACATTCAAACGCACATAAACCAAATAAAGGCAAATGCAATTTTCTCAAAAATGGTTACTTATGAAAAATTGATACAGCTCCAAGGTGTACATAGATTTGCATGTCTGTCTGTCTGTCTATGTGTGTGTCTGTGTGTATCTAGACCTTAACATGTGTTTATGCAACGTCGTCGATTTGCTTTTGCCACACTTTCCTCCTCGGTGTTGAGCATTGATGCCACAAGGCAGCCGGATTATTTATATTTACTTACACAATTTTTTCTTCTTTTTTTTTTCATCTTTCGGCTGATAAAGTTGCCCCAAAGCACAGTTAGTTATGCTGTCGTCTAGGCGCCACGTGTCAAGTGCCAACAAATGGTCTGGGATTTCATCAATCTCTGTTCGCTACTGTGCACTATGGGGTATTTTCCCGAAAATGTGTCATTTATTAATAACTCGTAAACTAAGCAAGATATTTTGATGCGGTTTTTTTTCCAGTGTTATAAAAGCTCTTAGAAAGATTTTGGAAAAGTGGGCGTGGCACAATCTCCGCCCAAAGTTTTTTTTTACAAATTTTTCTTTTAATGGTAGCCAGTAAGTTCATGATTTCTATTTCAACTAGCAAGCGTTAAGCTAATATATTATTAGCAATATAAAAAAAACGTATTTGTTGTACATAGATAGTAGTAAGCCGTCTTAGACAGCTGTGAGCTTAAAATTAAAAAAAAAAAATTAGGGGGCGGGAGTGTTGACACGCCCACTTTTCCAAAAAAAATCTAAGGGTATGTTTAACAGTAGAAAAAAAACCACATCAAAATATCGTGTGTAGTTTACGAGTTACTAATTAATGCCTCAAAAACAGATCAAATTCTCCATACGAAAAGCGAGGAAAACAGCACTGAAAAATTGCGAGTTTACGTGCTTAAAAATTGAATTGTGAAAAAAGTGCACAGAGATGCACCTTGAGACAAACAATTCTGAATAGAGAAATAATGACTCTACAGCATGGATAAGGACTCACATTCAACAACTTTCAACATTTTTGTTGAACTCTTTGCAAAGTTCAACTTTACTTTCCAAAATTAGACATTGACACCACTTGCTTAATACACAAATTATTAAAAAGGCAAGTACAAAAACAGCAACACATAAGCAGAAACACGTAGTACTAACCTCAACAGTTAACATCCATTTCAAATTGGTATTTATAAAATGATTCTCTTTGATGTGTTTCAATTTGAAAATTCACATCAATTTTGCAGTTAACAAAAGCACTAGGTCATCGCTTGCAACAGCTGACTTTAACAGCCGTTATCTTAACATTCGACTGTTATGTTAACATTTCTGGTGTGTAACATAACTGTTTGAAGTATTTATTATATGTTAGCATTAAAAAATCATACATTTGCATACTTTTAAAAAATGAATAAATGACACTTTTTCGGTAAAATACCCCATAGTGCTGTGTGGAGTTAATGCCACAAACAATTTGCACTTAAACTTGGACTTGGATTTTTTGAGTAAGTCGCTTTATTCACAATTCTCAGAGGCTGACAAAAACTTGTACCTAAATAAATAAATACATTTGTATATATTGGTATATGCATGTAATATTCATAGTATTTACACATTCACATTGGAATAACTTAACGAGTTCGAGTACAAGTATTTGATACGCTTAAGCTTATATACAAAGTTACACACGAATAGAATTTGAAAGTCTTCATTTGCTTTAGATCGATAGATGACTTTGGTTTCTTATTTTTTGCTTTAGTAATTATCATTTATCTTAGTACTTAAATCAACGAAATTTTACACATTTTTTGTATATATAAATTTATTTAGTAATGAAGCCGTGATGTGATATGGCAAACCAATAAATGAGGAACTTTTCCCACACACAATTTATAACTCATACGCCACGTTGGCATTAAAATCATTCAAGTTGTGAACTCGGAGTCTATCAATTAACTTTGTTGTTGTTCTTATTAAATTAATTAACATTTGCTAAACATAAATTCGAGACATGATGAGTAGTTGAGTGATGCGGGGAGGGAGGAGGGGAGTGAGGAATCTACAGCCAGGTTTTGTCATCAGCAGCTGCTGTCTGTGAAGTTGGCGCCTGGCTGACGTTGTTGATGCGTCGATAGTTATTGTTGTAGCCGGAGGTGCAGACCACTTGCAGCTCGATGCTGTCCGGTGGTGTGCTTGCCACATCCTGTCAGGTGCGGCACTCTGTGGCCAAATTGATGCCACTGCTCGACTGGTCGCTGCTCCAACGTTCCTGCATCTCCTGCTGATACGGCGCTCTGTGATCACGCAGGCTAAGCGGACCACTGCTCCGGCTGACCGGCGTCGAGTGGCGTTGCAGCCCCGCCGACTGCTCACCCGCCCGCGCCACCGAGTTACGCAGCACACCTAAAAAGAGAGAAAAGATAGAAAGATGAACTCGTACACAGAAACAAAAACCGGGATTACTCCAAAGCATCAACATTTAAATATTTCTGTTTATTTTTTAGTTTTAGTTGAAGTCTAAATTTTAATTTAAATTTGAGTTTAAGAATGGTTTTTTTTTTCAGTGTAACTGCAATTGAACTATTAACTGCAACTTACCACAATGCGAAACTCGATGCGATTTCGGAGAGCCGGGACATGCATAAAGTATGGACTTCTGAGTATCTGTGAAGGCATCAAAAACGAGCAGTCGGAATCATTCAGAAGAATCGCATTAGAGCTATGGGGAAGCCTTACCATTCCGTTTGATGCGATTGTGGTCGGGGGAGCCGGAGCAGGAGTAGCGGGAGGTTAGATTATCCCGACGGTTAAGCGACTCGGCGCCCACATGGACCAAGGGACACCAGCGAAAGACCATTTTGAAACCATAGCGAAACCTGCAAAGAGTCCATCAAAGAAATGCCAACAATGAGCATGAACCGACATGTCCTGACATGCTCTGTCCTGTCTTGTGCTGTGACGTGATGCGACATGACTCGCCAATGTGCATCCATTTGGAAATGAGAATTGCATAAATAATAAGTAGTAAATGCTGAAGGCGAAACGTCTAAGGATGAGAGGCTGACTTTGCTCATTAAATGGAATTTGTGAGCCAACTGGCAGTTGATTCCAACTCTGAGGGATTCCGATGAAAGATGAGGGACTATTTATGCAGCAGATGGAAACATAGCTCGTTAATGGTATTTGCATTGCCTTCAACCTCTCTCTATTTAATCGAGTGAATGATTGACATCTTCGTCTCTAGTTTTCATAATTTGCATCAGAGAGATCTCTATCTCTATCTCTTTTCTATTAGAAATTCCAACTGCACTCTGGCCACAGCACCTGGCTAACCAAGAGCCAAGCACCTTTTGGCATTTAAATGATTTGGTAGCACATCAACTAGCTTGATTTACGTCTCACAGTTCCGACTTCATCATTCTTTCTTCTCATACATAGTTCGACCGTCAACAGTTGACGGCACTTGCAACAATAAAACATGAAACATGCACGACTTGGAGATACCCATTACCCATTTATTCTACTCTATAAGTTAGAATTATAAATTACGGCTACAATTTCAACATAATATTAAACAAACTTATTTAAAGAAAAGGTTCGCTTAAGGAATTCTCTCTAACTCGAACTAAATTGAGTGACAATAACATGTACTAAACTTAACAAAAAGGCTTCCATAAGGCGAAGTCTCTATAACTCGAACTTTTTCCTTGGAGAATGGTGTTTCGAGATAGGGAAGTTCGACTATATTTCAATATTTCAGTTTGCAAAGAAAGATGTGTTATATTATTTCACTGACAGGCGTATTACTCCGCCACTTATCCATGGATTCTCATAAACAATGGCTTACTTTCTTCGTAACAGTGTCAGCTTTACGTTAAATATTTAATACTATTTTTTCCAGGGCGATTTGTGAGCTCTCGAGCCCAAAAAATCACAAAAGAACCGGATTTTGGAACTTATTAAAGTCGCTAGCTTTTGAACTACTAAACCACTCTTAAAACTAGGAGAGGGAGAGGGATTAGTTACCTTTAATTTGAGTGCTTTTTTGGGCACATCGGCTTATTAGATTTCGTGGTATACTCTAAAATGTCGGAGTAACTTCGAAAATTAAAAAAAAAAACGCATCCATGAAAAAAATTTTGAATGCAATTTTCGTGTTTAGTGGACCAAAATCCTTAAGAAAAGTGCACTGAGACATGAAAAGCTAATATTTTTTTGATTTTGTAAGCTAGTGTTATTAAACTAAAAATAACATTTTAAAATAAATTCATTTTCTTTGTTGAAATTTCTCTTTTAATGACTTATGACTTCATTATTCCCAACGATTCCACTCTTCGTAATTACACTAGCTTAATTTTATCAAACCCCTTATTGTTTTGTTTGTGTTTACAGGGTATCGTTACCACCTTTATAGTTTCTCATCATTTACATAAGGGCGTCGACGACTCACGAACGTTGTTGCCGGATCTGGGAGGAGTGTTGTTGATACGTGCTGGCGTCAAAGTTTGGATGCACGCAAGCCGGCAGGACATCAGCCCCCAATCCCATGAGTCAACCCTCTGCCTCTCATTTGAGTGGCATTGGCAACGTCGCGTCGACTGTCGATGGCAACAGTCATTGGCATGTTGACTGGGCCAAATTAATTGCAATCAGTTACGTTTCCCCTTAACGGATGTGGAACACAGACGCGTAACGAACATAGCTCAATGTACATGTATATGTGTGTGTATTTATATGCATACTTACTATATATAAGTGTGAGTTAAAGTTGCACATTGCGTTGTAGATAAAGTTATCAGCGAGGTTGGTTTTAATTAATTTGAAACGAATACTCTGATCTACTAATAATTTTCCAACTTTAGTAATAATATAGTTACTTTTCAAGTGTTTCTACAGTTGCTTAATTGCTTAAACTGCCCTCGCAAAACCAATTCCGATTAGACATATACGATGCAAAATGCGCGACGTCAAACGAAGATGAGATAATGATTAAAATGATGATGATGTTGATGATGGTGATGATGATAAAGATGATGAGCGGGCGTTGAGTTCATTTCCGGCCAACAAGCTAATCGACTGACTAACTGACTAACTGACTGAGGAGCAAACTAAGTGGGAATTGTGTGTGTTTGCTTGTGGCAAGGCTGTGGCATTGCACTTAACTCGCTCGACGTTAATTCAACCGCAAATTACATATTTTGTCGTCTCGCAAAGGGCAAAAAGCAAACGGGAGTGGGAAGAGAGAGGTCTTTCACTTATAAAGAGTACTTACCGGGAATTCATCCAACAGTAGATAATCGGATTGTACATGGAATTGCTCATTGCCAGCCAATAGATAACCAGATACAGTTCCTGAATGAACGGTGCCTCCGTGATGGCCGGATAACAAGAGGCAACAATGAAGTACAAGTGGAACGGAAGCCAGCAAACGCTGAATATTACAACGACCACAATCATCATTTTGACCACCTAAGCGGAAAATTAATGTTTCCAAGAATACAAGTAAGTATAGATATGAAAATTTCGAATTGTATAAATGTTTCACAATTATTAGTTAAAATAAGCAGATGTTGAAGTTGAAGATAAAACAAAAAAATAACATAGCATACTTTTTGGGGCAAGCAATAAATGAAAATGGAAGCAAGTGATCAGGATCAGTATAAAGATGAGGCAAGCAATTATCATAAAAAAACAAATTATTAGACTTTTAATTGTGTTGTCTTAAACAATAACAGCAGTTAATTCATTTTTATAAAAGCACATTTGTGACGTTAGGAATACTATTATAAATTAATCACGTAAGTAAAGTTAAATAAATGTCATGAAAATGGAATTGTCATTGTGGATGATGTTGATGTTGTTCTTGGCTTACCCTTCGCTTGCTGCGCACATTCTCCACTTGCCTGGCCGTGTACTCGCCAATGGTCTTCGAGCCCCACAATTCGATGCCAATGCGGGAATAGGTGAGTGTCATGGAGACAATGGGCAGAAAGTAGGTGAGTATCATGATGAGTATGTTGTAGCTGCAAAAGATAGTTAGCAAGAGATGTGCAATAGATAAGTCTAACAAGCCATCATTATCATTATTGTAACTTATATGCAAAAGTAAATGTAAATGTACACTCTGCTAATGTCCTGTCTGTTTTATTTTATTTGAAACGAAATTTAATGGCAGCGACTCTACTATATTTAATGGCCATTTGGCTGTAAAACGTAGCGCACATCGTTTTTGTGCCATTTGATGTGACTTTGTTGTTTGATTGTGTGTGTGTGCCACATTTTATGGCCTCAATGCATTCCTATTGTCCTCTTTCGTCTCAAAGATAATCGGATTACATGGAATTGTCTGATTCACTGATTTATAGCAGAAATGCAACAAAATGCACAGAAAAAAAAACCGGGATGCTGGGATATAATCAATCAGAAGTTTGGTAATACTAGATTTTCTTAAACCAGGTACAAAAAGATTGGTTACAGTACGATTTATAGTCAATTCCTCTCTCGTATTTAGACTATCGGGGTACTCTATTAATTTTTTCAGTGAAATCAAATGTTTTAGTTTTTTTTTAACTACTACCATTTTCTACGCATATTGTGTTTATTTAACAATAATATGCTGAATATATACCTAAAACTTACTTGCTAAAATTAAGAATTCTAAACTTGAATTTTAGAATAGGTTTTCTGTCTGTGTACAGCTACTCGTACTTACATATGCTCCATCTGGGAGTGATTCATTTTGCCATCCGGAAAGTCGGGGAAACAAACGATGCGCGTCCCGTTCGACACCAGAACCTGCAGTAAACAACCAAGCCAACAACTTGTAGTGGATAAGAATTGAAGTGGATAAATATGAAACATATGAGCACCTCTTCGGTTTTGTAAAACAGCAGCATCGGGCAGGAGATGAGTGATGAGGAGAGCCAGATGACCGCTGCGATGGCCAAATTACGGCGCTTGCTCATCCGCGGTTGAAGCGGTTTCATAATTGCCACGTACCTGAAATAGCCCAAAAATTTATGCACGCTCTACTTTTGGTTGCATGTAATAAAATCAAAAAGGCAACTTGTAAACTAATTATTTTCATTCACATGAGTGCATCCACAATATTTTCAACTGCAATTTACGTATCATTTTTGGATTATCCTTGGAAATATGTGAAAATTAACAATGAGTAGATGAAAATATATTTAAAAGCAATACAATCCATTAATAATATCTTTTTTTATACCCAAGTTTTCTAGTTTACAATTTTGTAAAGTGTTGCATATTTCATGAAAAATTTAAATACCCTTTGGCAGGGCATAATGATAACAGGGCATGTAATTTTGCATCTCACAAATGCGCAAAAATCAAATTAATTTACAAATTTTATGCCATGAGTTTCGCTTAATGGAAGCAAATTCAATTTTAACCCTCTCTCGCATTTTGTGATAGTTTTTGGTGGGTTAATTAGTTTATCTTTGTGTCAAATAATGAGATCTTCCGCCAGAGTCAACCTGTACGGTCAAACAAAGTAGAAAGTGTATTTGGAAATTTTTGAATTGCTGCTTGTGATTTTGAAATGTTGTTGTTATTCAATTGATGTTGACGGCGATGCTTGACAGGCTCCTGTCAGAATTGATGAACTGCACATAATATTTAGAGTTTCGATTGCTTGTTGTGAGCAATCCGTGTTGGCTTTGACTGTAAGCGAGATTCACGTTAAGGCCGATGAATGATGGCGTCGATTTGCTTAACAATATGCCCAAAAACGCAACAAGCTATTGACAAGCTTCCACAGCCCCTTTTGGCTTAACATGTCAAAATGCACGAAGACATTCATATCACTACATACATACTATATGTACATTATATTAAATTGATCCGTTTTTTGGGTTCACCGAGCCAGAGATTGATAAGGGTACTGCACCCAAATCACGACAACCAAAAAACTTGGCAAACGAGCCACGCACGTTTGCAATTTGTTGAGTACTCATTCACACACACACACATATATATGTATATATATATGAATATAGAGCGAAAGTGTAGTCTATTAACTCACTTACCTGTCTATTGATATGGCCATTAGAGTGAACACCGAGGCACAGATACTCAACAGCGCGATGAATTGCGAGACTTTGCAGTAGAGCTCGCCAAATGGCCAATCACCGTCCAGCATATAGTAAAAGTTGAATGTTACATTCAGACTGGACACCATTGCATCCGCTATCGAGAGATTCACTGTAAGCAGCAGCACATGAGAAAAATAATCAGGAAACACGCGTTGATTAGTAAAAGTCTTCAGCAAATATGGAACAACCAAAAAGTTATCAACCACAATAAGTAGATGAGTATGGTCGATAAAAGATACTCTCGTTTGTACGCAAATATGGACATTTTAGTAGTTATAATTATAATAACAAATGCGAATGGAAATCACATTCATGCCATGGGCTAAGTTTTCACAAAGTTATTACCGTTTACATTTTTTGAAAAAAAATAGACAGCATTGAAAAAAAATAAGCCGAGGTGCCACAGAAATCGCAAGAGAAATAGAATTCCGCAGAAAGCAATTCCGCACGGAAACTTCCGAGGTGCCACAGAACTTAGAATGATTTATTTTTTTTTGCAATTTCACCAACCTTTTCGAACTAGGCTGCAAAGGGCTGACACCTTCGCAGATTAAATTCCCAAGGGTTTGTTTAGCAACTTTTTTAAGTTTATAATTGCAGAGCAAAAGGTTTTTAATTTTTTTCGTATTTAATTAATATTTTTTAATTTATTTATGTAATAATTGATATTGTTTAGCTGAAAAAAATTTCAAAGTAATTGGGGCAAGAAAATAAAAATTACTCGACAAATCTAGCAATTGTCTGCCATTAGTCTGGCAACTCTTGGTAAAAAATGTTTTCACAAATTGCACAATAAGTAAAAACTTGATTTACCTCAAAAGATCTTTTTTTTAATGCTTAATTTAAAGAAAACTGAAGTGGTTCCATATATTTTTTTAAATACCTTACTTCGAATTCTGACTAAAAAATGTGGCATCGCAGACCCTGACATCGAAAATTTGAATCGGACTAGGTGGCAGCATCGGACGCCAGCGATTTTAGCGCTAGTTTAATACGCGTAAAATTATTCTGCGATTTAACCTGTGGCACAGCGAAATGAAATTGAAAAGAAATTCAAGCGAAAGCGATTTCTGTGGCACCCCCGAAGGTTTTGTAAATTAATAATATTATAGTGCAGAATTAAATAAGAGGTCAAACAAAAATAAAATTGACATTTCGCTAGGATATCCTTTGAGGAAATCGGTTAAGTTTTGACAAAGCTATACAAAATTATATATTTCCACTTTTATGTTCCAAAAACTAAAAAAAAAATCAAAATGGTTTTTTAACCTAATATATTAATACTATCCTTAAATTTCTCTGCCTTAATATCAGTGTAAACATTACTCGGCGAAAGACAGCAACTTCAACCGCATTTGCATTACTTTAATGTACCCATTAGCATTTGCTGCAGGGTATGCCAGGTCATTAAACATCTCAGATAAAAAGGTAAGAAGCAACGGTACATATTTTAGCCATATGTACATAACAGTGGGCCTGGCTGCCAAGTTGTTTTATTTGTTTATTTTTTTGTGTTTATTTATGCGCTGTACATTTCTAATTAGTAAAGAGTTAAGTGCTATTCACGGGAGTCGCGACGCGAGGCGGCATAATTAAATGCAGAGTGCCATCATTTATACTTCTTATACACTTCTTACTTCTATACTCATTCTCAATCCCACTCTCATTTTTATTTTAATTGTAAGTATGTTTGTAATACTTTACATGCTTTACATGCCAATGAATCAGTACGAGACCGAAAGCAAAGACATCGACGAGGGTGGCCAAAAGAAAAAGTAGACAAAAAATGATCATTATTATTATTTTTATTATGAGGCCTGTCTTTGCCTATTGTTTACTTTTCATTATCTATGTAGATAAGCAGCGAGAGAAATAAGCATAAAAAGCAACACTCGTAGCAACACCCACAGCAATAACAACAGCAGCAACAACAACAACTACAGCAATGTGAATAAAACAAATGTTCTCCGAGGCATTAGACTGTGTATAGTTCTTGGCCAACATTGACGCCTACAAAGCGAGAATCGAGAAACGAGAAACGAGAAACGTGTCGCATTTGCCAAACGACCTGTCTGAGTTCGAGTCGCTTTTTGGCCCTGGAAGTCTGGGAGACTGGAGTCCAGAGTCTCTAGTCTGTCAGCCACGTAGTTGAATATCGATTTGGCCTCGTTTTAATTAATAAAAATCCAATAACAATAGCTGAATGAAGGCAAACAAAAGATGTAAATGTTACGCTTTGATAGCTCCTAACTCTCCCTTTCCTTCTCCCTCTACACAATGCATTGAAGTCCTGCTGCGGGAAATTTAAATTTGCGTGCCTCGAATTTATATGTATTTCAACGCTAAACTTGGCCAACTAATAATAATGTTGGCCAGCGTGAATTTACAAATGCAAATTTTGTAATGGCCAGCAAAGCCCTTTCGCGCTCTAAGGCATTTAGTTTACATAATAATAATAATGATAATCAGTTAGCAGAGATAACAGCTTGCCAACGACAGAGCTTCCGCTCCCGAAGACGACTTCTGCTTTCAGCTTTTCCTCCTTTTGGCCAGCTGACTCTCAGACGCCATTATGGCTGACAGTGCAACTACTCGCACTCGCATTTCGCCAGCCTTTTTCATTGTCATTGTCATTGCCAACTTGTGCATGCATAAGGCCGCCGGGCATTCGACTGTGTGTGTATGCGTGTGTGTGCGTGTAAGTCAGCGTATGTGTGTGTGTGTGTGTGTGTGTGTGAGTGGGACAATTGTCGGAAGGCAGTCAGCTGAGAGCAGCTGGCCAGGGTTAGTTTGCTGTTGTTTCACTTTTTATACGCTTTGTTTTTAATGGTTTCGGCAATGGCAGTCGGAATGCATTCAAATACACTCGGAAAAATATGACAACCTAAAATTAAGTATATACGTAAGATCGCTTAGGCTTGTTGTGAGCACTCCGATTTCAATCAAACTTAATAGGAATATATATGACCATGAAAAATATCAAATCTGTTGTGAGAAACAACAGAGATTTTGTTGTACTAAACTTTTGTTATAAAAATATAAGTATTTGTGAATTTAATTAGGGAATGTTTTAAGATTGAAGTGAACTTAAATATGAGAATGTTTTACACTAGAAACTAGCACATTTTGCGATAAGTTTAAGAAATTGGTTTATATTAACTAGTAGGATTCGATTTTTGACAGATTTAAAAAAATTCTTAAACGTACTTAAAGTATCTTAAAAAAATGATATTTAAAGATTTGCAGGATTGTGAAAAGCACACTTGAAATACAACTTTTGTTCTCAGTTTTGAAAATTTGTACTTCATGATTCCCTGTTCAAGTACGCACATCTTGATTGTTTTTTTCTGAGTGTACAAATACGTATGTGTGTCTGTCCGTCTGTCTGGCATGGCATATAAAATAAATGACTCGAATATGCCATATGCATGAAGTAGTATAAGAAGGGCAAAAAAGTCGCCAAAGCAACTCGAATGAAAATGAAAGAGCATTGTCAGCATAATGTCATAATGTCATTATGGCCAAGAGCAGCCTTCGAGCTACGATGGAAATACGAATTTCATTAGTTGACTTGGACTTTTTGCTTTTAATTGGAATCTAGTAACTTAAAAGTGTACTCGTTCTTAATTATACTTAATTAATGTAACTTTCAGCTGTGCAACATTTGGTTGCATTCCAACAACAGACTTTCTTTCAATCAAAAGTCAAAGATTTTATGGCTTCAACAATGTCACATCTAATTGCTTTCAAGTGTTCTCAATTTTAAGCAAAATTTGTTTACTTGACTTGTAAGTTGAATAGTTTATGCAGTGCAAGAGTTGACCTGGTTTATTGTGCTTTCAATAATGTGAAACATCTTTCAGGCCGAGCTGACGTCCTTAAAGGTCCTCATTAATCACTGCCACAATTTGCCACTTGCAACTTGAATATAAACAAATGTTGATTGAATAAATTTAGCATATGCAAAGCAAGTGACACGCTGAATTTATTTATAATTATAAAGAATATATAAAATAAATCAGCAATCTTGAAAAACTCCTACTGTATGACCTAACTTATTTTTTGTGCTTTTTAATATATATTCATTTGATTTTTTAATTATATTCATTTGATTTGTAATATTATAATTTTAATTTCGGTCAATATTTACTCTACAGTTTAAAGACTGCTTTTAGTCATTCTACAATAAATAAATAATGAAATAAGTAAAAAAAATGCATAATTAAACCAATAATTAAATAAATAAATAAATAATTAAACCAATAATTAAATAAATAAATAAATAAATAAATAAAAAAATAAATAAATAAATAAATAAATAAATAAATAAATAATTTAAAGAGCCACAATTGTTTTGTCGTTTAGTTTACATGGCGTATGCATAAATATTGCGCATACGCCCCTTGAACACTTGTTGAACTACTCACCTATGAAATAGTTGGTCACTGTGCGCATTCGCTTGGTGGTCAGCACAATCCAGACGACAATTAGATTGCCGCCAGTTGCCACAATGACCACGACACCGAAGAGAATGATCCAGAGCACCTGACGCCACCAGGGAACAACGAAGACGAACTTGGAGGCTGTCGACGGCGCATCCTCATCGCCAGCTGTTAAGCCAGTGATGCCAGTGGGCAAACTGTTAGAGAGAAAGGAAGAGATGGACAAAGAGAGAGAAGGGAAAAGGAGAAAGTGGAGAGTGTTATATTACTGACATGAAGATTATGCGTGTTAAGCCAGAACGAGTGCCAAGTGGGTCTCCTATTCCATCAGTGTGTGTTCGTATGTGTGTGTGTGTGGTTGCTGTTGTTGCTCGTTTGCAGGATATTAGGTGAATGTAATTGTGCGTGCGTTAACAAATCCGTGTTTTGTGCGCCTTCTGCCACATAAAACCTTTGGCTTAGACTGAGGGCTGCGTCGACATCTTTTTAATATTTTGTGTCTCCGATTGTTTATTCAGCTGTGTTTGTGTGGGTGTATGTGTGTGTGTGTTTAAGTGTTTAAATAGGCAATTCACACACAGCCAACAGTAAACTGAGGCATAGATTTAGTGGTTTTTGTTTAGAGAGGCAACCCAAGCTGTTGCAATTGGAGCGAGAGGCGCCACGTCGCGTCGTCTGTCAATCGAGTGGAACGCGTGTGTTGGTCCTTAATGTACACAGAAACAAAAATGTGGAATGTCAGAAGCACTGTAAGCCCGGATTTCGTTAAAACAAGTACGAAACACTTGATGCACTATTTAAATTTTGAGTGGTTGCCATTTAATACGCATAATTAACAACAATATCCTGAATAAGTACATAAAAAAATAAATAATTTTAAACTTGATTTTACACTGATTTTTTTTCCTGTGTATGTATGTGATTAAATCGTCCTCGTGTTATTCGGCTCGTTAAGGACTCCGGACACAAGTAATTTAATATGTATGTATGTGTGTGCACTGTGTGCTGACATACGAGACTGTCTGGTTAGGAACTCTGTCTGCCTGATGGTCATTAGTGTGTTTGTCAGCTCTTCAGAGCAATTAAAATACGTATTCGCATCGCTTTAGTATGATGGATTCAAAAGCCTCGACTCGGGGGCCATTTTGCATAAGTCGCCTTTTGTTTATCGGCCTAGTGCAAAGAGGATTATTGATTTTAGGCAAAAAAGGAGGCTAGTTTCTCAGCCACAAACACACACACACACAAAGAGGAGAAGCTTGATAAAAAGAGGGAAACAAAATGCTTATAAATAATATAACAAAATCTAAAGAAAACCATTTCAGACAGCAGCCGCAGGCAAACGAAAATGTCATGGTAAAAAATGAAATAAAATAAAATAAAATAAAATAAAACTGTTGCTGTTGTTGTTGCTGTTGTTGTTGCTGCTGCTTTTGGTGTGTTTTGATTTTTTGCATTAAGCCCAAGAGCTGCGCCAAGCTAAGGCAAACAAATAAACAGTTATAAAAAGAAAACATTGGCAGATGCCTCAACTATGTACAACATCAACTTAAAGATGTCGCTTGCCAGCTCATAGATGAGGCATTGCCGTTGCCAGTGCCATTTGCCTGCAACTTGAAGGACGTTCAGGACCTCAGAAATGTGCGAGTATTGCCAAAACGTCAAACGCAGCAATTATATCTGTCTGTCTCCTTCCACCGCCTTCCTTTCTATCCCAGTCTCTCTCTATCTCTCTCTATCTGGGTGAGGCAGTACTTACATACATATGTATAGGGATATACTCGGTCTATGAGTGTGCGTGTGTCTGTGTGTGTGTGTTGGGGAGTAAACAAATTTCAGCTGCAGCACAACGACTGTCGCAGTCGTTAAATATGTAAAAAAGTTTTAAAAGAACTGCCATGATTGACTAGAAAATACCCTATTTACGACAGCATAAATATTTATAAATAAGGACATTTTTTTTTTATTTTATTTATTTTTTAAATTAAATTATGCTTTTAAAATGATTAGTAAAGGTTTGAGACAGTCAACTGTTAACTTAACAGAGCCCGTTAATGTTAACTTGACATGCTTTTACTTAATATCAAATACAGCTTCGTGTTGTTTTTGGACCAATAGAAATATGTCTTTTGTTCCCCTGGGAGCAACAGAAGACGACATTAAGCAGTCAGCAATACACACACACACACACACTCACACACATACGCATGCACACATTTATACACTGACAATCAGATAGATAAAATGTGAAATGTATATTTGTTGTTGTCGTTTTGTGGGCCGCGTGGGGCATCAATGTAATGTATTTGAAACGGAAATAAAAAGCTATAAGCTGGGATGGAGTAAACGGAAATGCTTGACTGATTGAATGGCGACTTGCAGTGAGTGAGTGAATGAATGACTGAATGACTCACTGAGTGAATGGCTGAATGGATGCCGCAATGTGGAGTCATTAGATATGCATGGTTAGCACACAAAACAAAAAGGAATTGAGTTCAAGTGCGAGAGAGGGAGAGAGTGAGACTTGGCATCTCGCTCGACTCTTGGCCAAAGACATTAATTCAATTTGTGTCATAATTAGGCTATTTCTTGGACCATATTTACTTACACTCTGCTTAAATTGTTGGTCAAACTGTTTTGTAGGAAATCTTGATTGAAATCAGGAAGTGGAGTTTGATTGGCAACCGCCAACATGGCATTGTAGATTATGGTGGGTGCATAAGTGCTCCAGTTGCTCCAGCTACTGTCGTTGCCATTGTTGTTGTTGTTGTTGTTCTTGTTGTTGCTGTACAGTAGTTCATCAATGTTATCCATGACGGATGTCGCTGTCGCTGTCGTTGTCGATGCTCCGGCGTCCTGGGAATCCCCGTTGTCCAGGACGGCCTTGGCTTTACTTTTCCTTCCCTCTTTTGTTTGCCCTGACTAATGTTGCGTGTCCTTTTCGGTATTCCTATTTGATTTCCATTTGCTTGCTCGTGTGCCTGTAATAACAACAGAGTAAGGAATAATAATGCATTTAACTAATTTCATTTTCAGGCAAACAAAAGACAAAAATACTCGTAATTTGTAGATTATTTTTGTTTGTGTTTCAGTCAACCACATAAAAAGGACCACTCTTAAAGTCTGTTCAGTTTCCTTGTCCATTAGACTCTTTTGTGGTATTGCGTTTGTATTTGATTTTTGTTTGTCCACAACTTTGGACACATTTTTGCGGTTATTTTTGTTTGTTCGCAAACTGAATGTTTCTCAAAACTTGTATCATAATTTAAATGTAAATAAAAGTAGCTACCTTAAAGAACCTTTTTTTCTGGGACACTTTCCAATTCCAATTAATAAGCAATCTTTTAAACTAGGAGCAACTTTGTAACATCAAAGGCAACCAAAATTTTTGGTCTAAAGTAGGCAATGCTCTTAAATGTTAACTTAAATTTTTTAAATGATTAGCTTGAAGAATTTAATAGAAATTATTTCATCTAAAATTTGTTAGCAATTAATTATAATTTTTTCATCAAATTTTTAATAAAGTTAAACAATGATTAGTAAAAGAGCATGGAAACAATCGATCTTTATGATTAAAAAATATGTATAAGCACTGAGAAGAAGAAGCAACTATCAGATAAATAGCAAAACTTTGTATACAGATCAACCCAAATTCATTCATTCAATGGGTTAACGTCCACTTAAACTACATTAATGTCTACTCACAGTCACTTTGCCTTCAGCTCAACTCATGATTTGTTTTCTTTTGCTTAAAAGTTTCACTATAAAAGTTTCTAGTTATTGTGCATAATAAAAACTGAACCGGAATATTAGATATAAATTTAACAACTAAATTTACTTAATTTTTTATATTTTAATTCACTTAATCACATTTGATTTTAAATATTTGAACTAGCTTAATATTATTTGTCAATTAGCTAACACGTTTCACGTAGCCGTAATATCATTGAACTTGAGTATATTTCAGTTTGATATGCGGATTGTTAATAAAAAGTATCTCTCACAACATTGAATTGGGCATAACAACTGAGTGCAATCAAATCTTATCAATGAAAACACTTGAAATCAGCTTGACAAACATTCGAGTGCTCATTTGATAATGCTTTGATAATAGCCATACAATGAATGACTTACAGATACCCCCTTAACTAAGTCTGAGTACCTTTCAGTAAGTCTAGTCAAAAGTGCCTAAATAAATGCTCATACAATTAATGAAACAAACAATTGCGAATTGTAAACGAATTTCAAAATGGACTTTTCAATTTTCTCTTGTTTTTCAATTATTTTTATTTTTCTATTTTTTGGCTTGACAAGTGGGCAATGAAACCATTGATGAAGAACAGCAAGAGGTCCAAGACTAAAACAAAAACTAAATCATTTCTATACATTCTCACACTCACCACAAACATTTTATACAATTTGTCCCCAGAGCAGAATTTTCTCACCTGTAACTGAGGCGATAAATGCTTTTTATTCTGGCATAGAAAATTGCTTTTTCTTTCCTTTCTCTTCTTATTGCAATGACAGTTTAAGTTTTTCTTGATAAAGGGCCAACAGATGTGGCCAGTGAACAAAGTCGTCTTCCTTTTCTTCAGCTTGGAGGTTTTAAGCTGTGGACCTTCAACCGCCAACCCAAAACTGATGCTGACAGATTGAGACAATTGCAAGTGACGGAAATGTCAGACAGACTTCTCAGTCCGCCACTTGAAGTTCAGTTCAACACAATGAGAGCAGCACCCACACCACCATCTCCAATGGGCTTGACATTTTTCGCCAAATTAAGCGATGACTCTGAGCCCTTAACTCTGAGTATTTATGATGTTTAAATTCCCAAACAAATTTTCAAGTGCAAACAGAATGAAAATAAAAACAAGCGGGAAAGTCTAGAGTCGAGCTCCCGACTTTAGAATACCCGTTACCTATTTAAATAAATTTAAAATATTTTTTATTGCATGCTTTTAGGCACTTACATTGCTTGAAACCTAAATCGGCCATTACCGCCGTTCTGATTGTGCGATCTTGTTGCGATTTAGAAGTATGATAGGTAATAACAGTAGCTAACGGTAAATAGTAAAAAGTCCTAATATCTTGAAAACTGCGCGTGTGGTGGACTTTCGCGATTTACGGAGGCGAAAGAGGGGCATGGCAAAAATTTGAAATAAACTTGATCTGAGTCGGGAATAACTTTACATGGTAGGAGATGCTTCCTTCTCCCTGTTACATACATTGCAACGAATCCAATATCCCCTTTTACTTATTTTTTAAGTAACGGGTATAAAAATGAAAATTTAAATGAAAATGGAAAATAAAATTGTGCTGTTTCCTTTTTGAAATGGGTTTCGGTCTGTCTTTTGTTCAAGCAGATGATGCCAAATACTCTGCTCATTAATAATACTGGATTATGTGGCAAGCAGTTAATCAATTATTTTCATTCCGCAAACAGAGTCTAAAATTGTTGTTAAACAAATGAGGGAAATATGCAAAAATCTATTACAAATACGCGAGGGAAAAAAATGGAGAAAAGGAGAAACATATGCCAATATTAGGCTTGTGTTGATGCTATTGTGATGCGTCTGTTAATAGAGAGGGACAGCAGGAGAAGGCGGGAAAGAGAAACGCAGATAGCAGAGCGTTGCAGTTGCGGCGACGACGACGACGACGACGACGACGACGGGCATTCTAGTCTTAATGAAATGTAAACAAACTTCAAAAGAATGTTGGCTATAATTGGCAGCTACCCAGCAAACCCGAACTGCCCCGAACTACCCTGGACTACTACATATCTATCCAGTCAACCCGGACAACTGACCAAGCGAGAACCACATTTCTCCGGCCGACAAATGCCCGCGAAATAAACTCAAAATATTTGTGCGGAAATGTTTGTTCAACTAACAATTTGCAGCAGCACGGCGCCAACTGTGAGGGAACCCTTAGAATGATGACTTTCGTCCTCTTTTTTTTGCAATAATCGCAAAAAATTGGATTTCGTTTTCTATTTTTAGTTTTTTATTATTTTGTCAACTTGAAAAATGGCCAAACTGTCACGTGCCGTTGAGTTGGTTGTTGAAAATTGTTAAAGTCACAGCCGTAAAGTTCGACTTGGGGGGTTCCCACTCTTAGCGAAATGTTCGCAAATAACGTATACGCGGCGTGTACCAGAAGCATACAACATTTCACGGCATCTAAATGAATTTGTCTTGCTGTCAGCTAAATTTAAAGCAGAAAACAAACTGCATATTGATATTCCATTATATACACTGAATATATTTTTTAAAATAATTTCTTTTGAAATACAGCGCCATTTGATAAGATAATGTGTAGATTATGGCTGTAAACTATCAACTCAACTGGCATATATAGTAGGTCAGGTTGGAATAGCCTTTAGCTGGGGGATTGTAAAATATTCGCACATTTAGCTTCTCCTTTGAAAGTGTTTTTTATGTGCTCGCTGACTTAAATCATAGGGTATATACGTGTGTGTTTGCAGGATTATTGTTTGACAAGTCGAGTGTAGGTTGTGCACCCTGCAAAAAAAGGGGAAGGAAAAATACATTTACACATATGTACATACTATATACATATATGTAATAATAAAAAGAGTTTTTATGTGTTTGCGCGGCAGTTGCCCCATTGTTGCTATAACTTTGCCCAAGTGTTAGGTGTGCATGTGTGTGTATCTATGTGTGTGCGTGTGAGTATGTGTGTCAATAGGCAATGAGTTCCATCAGTCGCTATGTGGCATGCTGGTCTACTTTCAGGCTCCAACCCTCGCCATCTCCCTGACTTTTCCCCCCCCCTTGAGTCTCACACTCTCTCACTTCATTGAGATGGCAAAGTTCTAAAACAATTTAATGCTAAAATACGCCCAGTCCCCCATTTTTTTGGTGGCTTTCATTTCGGGCATGAGAAGAAACACTTTTGCTTTGCATTTCGGTTTCGACTTTTGTTTCTCTTCGTTGCGAGCACAATGGAAATGAACTTGAATTTTAATTACCAAGGCCTATTGCGTTTGGTGTTGACTGTTACTGGTTGGCTTGTGGAACAGCTCCCAAAACGAGCACGTAGCACATTTTTAATTTGCCCACACGAAACACATATTTAAGTAAAATGAAATTTAATTAAATACCCACAGCCATAAATTGGCCACAGCCGAAAAAAGCCAAAAAATAAAATGCATCAAAACATCATTTTTTAATGAGCTTCATGAGCCCGAAAATTTGAATAAACGAGTATGTGTTCTTCTTTCACACCTCACAAAAAGCAGCTAAAAATGTTAAACAATACTCGCATATAAATAAAAAGGGGTGAACATACACACACATATTCATATATTCATATGTTTATACATGCACACATCTGTATAATTATATATTTTTGTATTTATTCGAAAAATCGCAGAGCTGCTGGAATGAGGTATGTATGCAAGAAAAGTCGCTGGCAATCTGTTTTCAGTGTGATACCCTGTATATTTATGTGGGCGAGCTAAATTGTTTACGCGCTTTTAATTTGTTTGCGTGTGTATTAAAATATTTAAAACAAAAGCAATTACATGATTTGAGCTAGAAATCTTAAAAGGAAAATGGGAAAACACTTTGAGTACTTGGCGCTTTTGCTGAGCGATTTGTCAAGATTTTGGGTTTATATTTAGAGAAGTTGAAAAATAATAATAATTTTTGATAAAAATTGTTAACTCAATTAAAGTTTTTAAATTGTGCTTAAATTCAAGTCAACTTTTCAGAAAGTTGTAACATAAAGCATACACTTTTAAGCCCTAAATAAAAAATGATTGCTCCTTTATGTGCATTTTAGAATGCGAGTAGAAAGTGGAATGTCCCACAAGCAACAACAACAACAACAATAAATTGCCAACAAAACTTTATGGTTACTTAAATTAAACTAAATTATGCATGATAAGTATTATGTGATATTTAAAGCATTTTGCCCGCATAGAGACACAGCACTCATACGACCTGTTGTACGCCAGAGTCTGATATAGTACCAACTGCCAAAGACCAAGCAAAGGCCAAGACAATAATCAAGAGCCAAGAAGCCAAAGTTGTTGCCACAGTCTACGCAGACTAGAGCTGGCTCGTTCAATGCCTTATCTTATCGCCACTGAGTTTATTAAGAGGCCAACAGATATTAATGCCCCTAAATCGATTCAGAGTCATTGCATTCGCAGCTGCACAGTACATTACTCGACAATAGACTCGGAGAAGTGTAATAAATTGAGTTCGCCTTATTTGTGCGCTCCCTTTGGACTAAGCTCGGTTTAGTCAATTTATTGCAATTAAGTGTAAATTGAGGAACAAAGCGAATCCAGACGATGCCAGCGACTGTGTTCTCAAGCAGCCAAGTCGCCAAGTCGCCAAGTGCAAACAGCATTCACTTGCAATGCACTTGTCATACTCTCGAGAAGATTGTGGAAAAGGGACACAATTGAAGATGAAAATGTAGTGGCAAAATAAATAATAGTGGATAAAATCAATCCAAACAATGTTAAAAGTTTGATATTCCCAGACTCTCTTAAAGGCTAAGAAATACTTGATTTAGTTACGAAGAAGTTTTTTTTAGTGAAATCAATTGTTTTAGGCCCTTTTATCCGCTTGCTTGCCAATTTATCGGCCAAATGTGTTAATGTAACTATAATCTCCTGAATACATATTTCAAAAATACATGCTAAAATCAAGAATTTTAAACTTTAATTCTAGAATGTTTTTCTTTTCTGTGTAGATGGCTTTCAGTGAAGCTGTTCAGGCACTTGGAAAGCTGAAAACTACAATAAAAAAAGTATAAAATGTGGACCAAACTGGTATCTGGTTAAAATATGCACATGATTCACAACAAACAGACAGCTGCACATAGTTGTTTAGGACCCAGTCCTGGTTACCTTCATTTAAATTCATATACTGCTAAGGATACTGGGTACGACTGTCCAGTTTGCGTTCGTTCACTCTGAGGATCCGGAATCCGGGCTCTTGTTGCTTCGGTTCCAATTTAATTAAATGTTTTGATGCATGACAGCACAACAGAGAATGGGAATATGAGAAAACAAGCATTCATTCTAATTCGTTTAAAGACCTTTCCGCCGACTGGTTCTGTAGAAAGTGGTTGGAACTGAAACTGGGATTCGGGATTGGGATTGGGACAAGGACCAAGGACAGCGCCTACAAACACACACATGTACGTATGAAGTATGGTCACATCGCATAGCCATAAAGTTCAACTAATGGCTGCCAAAATACACACACTCACACTCACACACACACACACACTTTTAACTCGCCCCTTCGTTAATATGTCGTGGCTTCAGGGGTCGCTAAAAGCAATGCGTGTTGAAAGGATTTGAGTTTTTGGTTGGCACTTAGCCACCGTGCTCGTGGTTTTTCATTATGTTAGCCTATTACCAGACCAACTGCCAAGTTGGCTAAATTAGGCTACCGTTTACAGTGCACTCTCTCTACCCTGTCTCTCCTTTCTCTCAATCCTTTACCATTCATCCAATGATTCGGTAGACCAGGAATCAAGTTGGGCAATCGCCACAACCGGATAACCGTCATTTCGACATTAAATATTTAGTGCTGGATGGTTTAGAGGCGCTTTGATTGATTTACGAGATTTGTGGGCATCAAAAACCACATTAGACACATAGATAGAAAAACAAGTTGTGCACAAATCTGAGTCATGTTTCCGTTTTACAAAAAAACGAACAGAAAACTGAGGTTGCTATTTAATTGCATACTTTTTATTATTTGTTCTTTTTATGTATTGATTAGTTTTCCTTTAAACAAAGCCACAAAAAAAAACATTCCTTGCAATTAATAAAATATTTAACCTTGAAAACGTGCATAATACAAACAAAAAAACAAATTTTCAACCGACAAAAATCTATAGATTATTTTATGAATAAACTAGTGGGAATCGAACAGACTCGAGTAATTATAAATATTATATATTTGTGTACAATACAGACTCGAATCAAACAATGAACTTTATTTTTTTTTTGGGAAGACTATGAGAGCATGTGACGTTTATTCCATTTATAATAAGATTCGACAGCTTTTACAAAAATGTTAATTTAATTTGCGAAGTCAAACGGAAGTTACATTTTATAGCATACATAATTGAATTGATTTAATACATTATGAATATTAATTATTTAATTTATTAATACAAAAAATATTGATGCAGCTGTGGGGTTTCTTTCTATTACCACAAATTTGTAAAATTCTCGATTCATTTAAGCAATCGATGCACTCGATTAAACGAACACATAACACAATTAATATGCAATTATTATTCTCTAGATTTGAAATTTTTGACACAGATTATCGTAAATGGAGTGTAAGCAGCAGATATTGAACTCAAATTGAGCAGAAATTTCCCAAAATTAAATGGCTTGATTAACAATTGATGTTAATGCTTTGGAAAATCTGCTTTTCCTTGACAGTAAAAATAGTTATAAGTATAATAAATTTGTACACTTACTTAAAATTCTAAAATATTTTTTAAATATTAACTCCAAATGTTTGACATTCGTGTTAAGTGAACATCTTTAAGCAACTGAGCCTTGGAAATTGTGAAGCGCATTTAAATTGCAAAAAATGTTAATTTGCGAGTAGTTGGTTCATAAATTAATTTGTGGCTTTGAAACATAATATTAAGTACATTTATTAAATGTTTCCTGTTGAGCTCGCATTTGACTCAACGGCGTGTGCATCCGTATTTGTTGTAATTGAAGAATCTCAAATAACAGTGAGTGCAAAGTGCTGAGCAAACAATCAATTAAAACTAAGTGCGTCTATGATCGCAGCTGCATTTGTAAATAATATTCATTTATTTATATTCGAGTATTCATATAAATTATATTTGGAAAATTGTCTTACCGGAAAAATACTTGTCGAATGAAACAAGAATTCAAACAGCCTTCAAATATTGCACCACAGGATGCCAAAGTCGACAATAAATTAAGATTTTTATATGGTATTTTATTTTGAAGCAGCACCGACTTTATGTAAATATTTATTGTTTAAATTCACAATACACGGACAATAATTAAATTTTTTCCATTTTTTACTCAACTTGTTGTACACAAACATTCACACACACCTGTACTGCGCTGTTGAATTGTTTAATGTTTTATGTTTATTTTCACTAAATTCAATTGGAATTGAAATTCACTGTGCCAAATTTAATTACGATTCGAAAAATGTTGCCGCCGGCATTTTCCATGCTTAAAACATTTTCCAATTTCCAAGAAGCGACGCGTTTCGCCGCCGTTTTCGAACTGTTCGCGCGCGAGTTTGCCGTCGAACTGAACTGAGTTGATGAAGGCAACGACGCGTCGCCAGTGTTGAATTTGTGCCTGTGCTTTTGTTGCTGCTGCTGCGCTGCTGTGCTGCTGCTACTGTCGCTGCTACTGCGCGCTTGTTGCTCCCACTTTCCGCTTGTTGCATGCCTTGTCAGCGGCTCAAAATAATATAAATACTTGTTAAATTTACAAATTACATTTTGTTTATTTAATTTTCTTTAAATATACACTCTAAAAACAGCTCAAATTAAACAGTTATTTATTGTAATTCCGATTTGTAAAAAGGTCCGTTGAATAAGCGGCCAGTGTTGCCGTGCTGCATGCACACTTTAAGTACTTTCAGTACTTTCCTCTTTGCGTCTGCGCTTTGTGTGCCTCTTTTGGCACTTGGGCAATCGTTTTTGTGCTCTCTGTGTTTTTATACCCACATTCGTAAACAGAGCGTCCACAATTGTTTTGTAGCACGTGCAATTGGCCCAGTGAATGTGAATTGAAGCGCAAATTGGAATTGGAATTGGCAACCACATGTGGCGGTTGTCTGATTGTGTCTGTAAGTGACTATATATATATGTATTTATATATAAATGTGTGTGTGTGTGGGTCGGCAACAAATGTTTTGCCTCATTCGCATAAAGCAGCTGCAGGTGGGATTCTTATGGCCGAAAAATGTCTTAAGTAAGCAACATTAAGGCATACAAAAGCAAAACATTCAATGTTCGATTCATAAAAAAACTGGCCTCAAGGCAAGCCAAAGATTCACTATTCATTCCCGAGAGAAAATCATAATAAATAAAGTAAGGGACGAAGGTTCATGGGCATTGCCTAATCAATCATTTAGTGTGGCCTCATCGTCTGAGACAGCCTTATCATCTGCTCCATCATGCACTTTTCCACACCTTACCGTATACGTAATTATCAAACATGAAGACCACACGCAACATACATGGCGTATGCGCAACGTCAACAGCAGCTGGCCATAATTTACAATCCTCAGCTTGGTCATTGCTTTATTAAAAGAAGCTCTGCTGATGGCTCATATTTAATCAACGTTA
Organism: Drosophila limbata; assembly: GCA_963924055.1. NCBI lineage: Eukaryota > Metazoa > Arthropoda > Insecta > Diptera > Drosophilidae > Drosophila > Drosophila limbata. Next base: position 30,013,489 of record OZ001352.1, on the reverse strand, counting down.
ATTGACACCCTGATCTGCTTGGGTCCTTGCTTTGCGTCCTGGCCGCGCTTCACCTCAAATGATAATTTGTTTGTCAACTTCAACTTAAAAATTCACATTAGGCCACGCACATTTTTTTTGGCCTAAATACCATCAACTTGACGGCAACGGCATCATTTTTTTTTATTTTTATTTTTGATTGATGGCCAGCTCGCACTTCCGTTAACGATGCGTCTGTTTTTCATGGAGAGATTTAATTTTTCAACAGGATATCCTGTTGCGCGTCCTGCTTTTAAGCTGTCGTTGTCACTTACATTGAAAATTAAATGAAATCTCAATTTAATACACGCTAATTGAATTTTGAAAACAATGCGATTCAAAAAGTTTAAGACAACTAACGAGCGGGCAATAAAATTGTGGCAACGTTTTATTGCTTTCCATGGCGATAGTTTCTCTCTTCGCAGCATTTTTCCGCTGCCATTTATTTGTTCTCATTTTTCGGATACACCAAAAAGTTTTTAACGATATTAACCATGTACTTTCTTATGGAGCCCCAAATTTTATTTCGGTCAAAGCTGTTATCCTTCATTAGTTGCTCCATTGAAGAAGCCTCAAGTATGCCATCTTATATATTATAGCAACTTGTGTTAGTTCTGATACCCTTTATAAAGCTGAAACAAAAATAACAATACTTTTATTCAGGGATTAAAACCCTAACCGAAACCGTAACCTTTAACCGGTAAAAGCCGATTGAAATTGAAAACCGTAACTGAAACCGTAACCGAAAAAAAAAAATTTTCATTTGACCGAAACCTTAAAACCGAAACTCTGTAAACCGAATTAACCGTTTAGTAATCGTTTCATTTATAAGGGTTAATTTCGGTTTTTCATACACCCAAAAAAATTTTTTTTTCCATTTTAGATTTTGGTTTTTTGTTGAAATTTTTTTATGTTTCATTTTTTAATTTTTATTTGTAATGTTCATGATCGAATTTTCATAAAACTGAATAAGCGCAAGTAAAAAAAATTTGGTTAATGAAAAATTAAAATTGCTAAAATGTAACTAAGCTACATCAAACTGAGGAATATGTGTACGAAATTTGTGAATGAAACATTAAGAAAGTAATACTTTCTTAATTATTACTACATAAAAAATTATTAATCTAATTATATTTTTGCAAAAAAAAATTTTTTTTCTGAACCGAAATCATACCGGTATTTCAAAACCGAAACATTCAAAAACCGGTTCACCGTTACGAAACCTTTATTCAAAGATTTTGCGTGACCGATAACCGAAAACCTAAATGCGAATATAACCGAAACCGTAACTGAAACCGATATTCGTTTCGGTTTTAATCCCTGCTTGTATTCATTTTTAATTATTAAACAAAAAATATTAGAAAACTTCTTCTAATAAAAAAAAAAGGTTTCTTCAATATATTCTAGTTAACTCAAACGTTTCTAAAATATCCTTATACTGCGTGTTTCCTTTTCAGTAATACCTTGCTGAAATTAAAAGAAAAGCTGCTCGCATACTCGTAATTTATCAAGCAGGAATCCAGGCATCCAGGTTAAGGACTCACATAAGTATTAAGCGACCATCTGTTAGTTCTTGAAGGTCGCGTCATAAAATGCCATTGGACTCAGCTGTTAGTCGAAACTCTGGGAACACTTTAATTTACGGCTAATAAACTGCAAGCATGAAAATGGCTGAAAAGCAACAACAACAAAAAGTAAGAGAACTTTTTTAAAATATGCAACGATGTCAAGAAAGGCGGCGGCTTTTCTCTTGGATTTGTTGTTGTTGGTAGCTTCATTAGGAAAGGTTCAATTTCCATAAAGCATAAAGTTGTTTTTTTCTTCTCCATTGGCAGGGAGGGTATTTAGGACAGGGAGGCGAAGGGTAACATTAGACAGCTGCTCGTAAAAGAAAAAGCTGCGAAAAAGAGCAGCAAATCAACTACAAAACGAAGGCACAACAGCTCGAATACGAAAACTTTTTCAGCACGTGTGTATAAGGCTGTGTGTGTGTGTGTGTGTGTGTGTGTATGTGTGAAGAAAAATGAAGGTGTCGCCTTATGGAGCAGTTAATTTTCCAGCTGACATGTATATATGTATGCATACATGTACAAATATCTGTATGTAAACCCTTCGAGACAAGCCGAAAGCTGGCTGGCGCTTTGCTTGGCCGGCAGGATCACAGAAATGTCCTGGCGCCTGCCTAATTATGGCTCTACGTGACTTTTGTAGCAGCAGAAAGAGATAGAAAAACAGTAAGGTGTCAGAGAGAGATGTGAGAACTGCGCTTGCTGCGTTTTGATGCAGCTTATTATGTCTTAAGCTAAAACCTCAACCTTGAACTCTTAAACCATATTTATGAGCCGCAGACACGCACATACCGACACATACATACACAGAGCGAAATAATTGATTTCCTACTAAGATAGAATTTCCAAAATTAGAGTATGATTTCTAGTATTCTCGAACTTAAAGGTGAATTTAAAACTTGTTTCTTGAACAATTTTCAGTTTGTGTGAAAGTGAAGACTAAATAAATTATGGTGTTTAATTTTGTGTTAACTTCTCAGTGCCAATCGAAATACTGCGATCTCATATAAAGTACTTTTGTATTCAATTCTAGTATATCTGCAAATTTACTTTAATAGTTTTCTTTTATATCACGATGTTTGGTTCTTGGTTTAAGAATTTGTTTGCTCATTTTCCTGTATTAAGCATTAGAATTACAAATGCTTAATTTGTATTCATTCGAACTTAGTTTTGGTACGTCTTTTCTATCTGTGTAAATATATATGTATATGTATGCATGTACTTATGTATTTTCAACTTGTGCCATTTATCAAGAGGCCCGCCGGCTAAGCATCTAATCAAGCCCAGACTCATGTGCCAGTCGGGGCAAATCAATGTGAATTGCCGCACGCGACAGCAACCTGCAACTGTGACCAAGTGGCTTTCCCTCTCCCTCTCCCTTTCTCTCTCTCTCTCTCCCCCTTCCTCACTCTGAGTGTATGAGGTGAGACTTGTTGTTATGTACATATTTGCATGCACTGCAAATTGAAGTGCAAAGTTTCAAAATTTCAAACAAATTCAAATCAAGGCAACGAGTCCCAAGAGTACAGAGGACAGAGAGGCAGAAGATCGAGTCCGAAGTCAGAGGAAGCTTACGGTCACATGTATGTGGAATATGAGGTTTACGGTGCAAAAACTTTGATTTGAATTGCATGAAAGTACATGTCATACTCGTATGTATGTGCCTGACAGTAGTTTTTCCAGTTGGCTCTGATTGTGTGCAGTTGACAGAAGACAATATAAATAATTGGAGCAGATTCAAAGATTTTGTGTCTCACTTTAAGATTGTCTGAAAAAATTATAAAAATGCTGTTACCAAAACACAAAAATTTTAATAAAAAAATGTTAAAATTACATACAGGTTAAACTTAACACTTTGGTATTCCATCTCTTTGTTTTGCTCTTAAAAAGAACATTTCTTTGAGAGCTTGTACAAAATGTGTCTTTCGAAGCTGATTGTAATTCAGAAACTTCAACAGCAAACACATGTCAGTTAAATTTAAGTTTAAACGATTTAAATTTCTTCCGTTCTAATGTGAGCAGACGGTTTTAAATATAAGTGTTGACTGTTTTTTGGGAGCTCTGACATAAATTGTTTCACCCTGTTGAAACTGCAAAGGTTCGTCTGAGTAGCGACATTTCCATAACTTTCATAAATTCGAGCACTTTACGAGCAGCCCTCAAAACATTTGACTAAATCCGAATTTTTGAAGTTTGAAGTACGTGGTATTTAAGGTAAGAGAATCAACCCGTGTGGGATAACGACAAGTTTGCAGACCCCAGGACTCTGTGTAATCACCGCAAACAAAAGCTCCAAGTTTAATGGGCATGTGGTGTGCACAGCTGGTGGCCATGTTCACCTGCATTCGGGCAGTCGATGTGCCTGGATCTGCTGTCTGTCGTTTCACAAAGGTGCCATTTGGTGAGCAACAGGACACCGGACCACCCTGCCCTGGAATGTCCTGAATGTCTGGTTAAATGGCCCTTTTTAGAGGCTGTCTAATGTACATAGGCTGGCAAATTAGCTTAACGATGATCTACTTTACGACTGTAGAGTTTTTGGGGGAAGTCCCCAAACCAAAGCAATATTAACTGGAAATTCCTCAGAGTCAAAAACTTTATCAAAGAAATTTTTAATCAATTTCCGAGTTGCACATCAAACACTTTAAATCGTTGACACAATTAAATTAGAAGAAAAATTAAATGGTTTAAAATCTGGCATTGTTTTAGACTTTTTAGCATCCTTCAACCATGACAGACAATTTAACCAACCAAAAGTCAATCTTCTTCAGATAAAGAGAGAGAGAGAGAGAGAGAGTCTAATTACATCAAGTTCTTTGTGCGTTGAACAAATCAGTTTTTCAATAAGACAACCAAAATGACAATGACAACAAGGACAATGATGACGACACTACTGGGAGCAAGGAGCAAAACATCCTGCGGCTGTAACGTGCTAACTCCAATTGCACAGCAATAAAAACTTTGTCTTACCCCGACCAAGCAGCCAGAAGCCCCCACAATGCCCCTCAGGGCGAACCTCTGGAATGTCTTAGAAAATAAGCAGAGCATAGCTGAATTCTCAGCTGTGTAACTGGGCAGAAATCCGAAATCTCAGCTCAACTGAGCGCTCGGTGGAGTCTTAGGCAAACTCGTGGACTTTACTCATTTTTTTTTTTGGGACTACAAAAATGTGTAATTTACAAAGTTGTCGACATTACCAACATGATGACAGATTTATTACATTTTAATTTAGTGAGCGGAAAAAAATATAAAATAAGAATAGCTCAGGCCACTGACGAGCAAACTCGACTATGTGAGACCCTGTACTGTAAAAGCAGGAAGTCAAAGAATTAAAAAAGATTTAAATTTAAATTTAAATAAATACTTTTTGCTTTAAAAAAAAAAGGAGACCCAATGTACAATTTTGAGTACAGGGTCTCAAAAGCAAACAAATGAGAGTACATATATACGTATATATTACAATATATTTTATGAAAGCAGTAAACAACTGGGTCATAATTTTTTCGCATTTTTCTTTGGTAAGTAATTTGGATAGGCTTTTTCAATAAATTTACTTATATGCCTAAGACCGACAAGTGTCCCTTATGTTGTATCGGAAAACTCTTGAGTTTGTTCAGTCGGGAACTTTTCTTGAAAAAGTTCTTTGCCGAGTGTCATGGAAGCGAGCACAAATTAAGAGTTTATTTATTTACTGTTGATGATAAAGCAACCCAAACTCTTGTGTATTAGTGGACAAACTCTTTGCATCGCATCCAGTTGAGCGTGAAAATCGAAATCGAAAGGAAAAAATGGCGACAAACCCGACTAGCAGTCCCCAATCCATTTCCATTTCCCTCCCATTCTCTGGGCATCTTTAATAACGAGCTACCAAGCAATTTGCCTGACTGTCAAGCAGCTTCACAAAAAAAAATGTTCATGTTTAAGAAACGCGCAGTGGCAGGAATTTAAAAGGATAATTCTAAACAAATTACTGCTACAAGCCGGCAAAAGACCCGACGACAGGGACCAACAAAATCAGCGAGAAATCTTGAATTATTTCGTCAGTCATTCAGACATTTTGCATGCGCTGCAAATAAATTTGTGATTTTCCTGTCTTTAAACGCATATCGTAAATTTCGACAGCATTTGAAGTGAACTTGGCTTCTGTCTGACAGACACCTAGAGTTCCAAAAGTGTAGAGTGTAGAGTACAGAGTGAGTCTGCTATAGCCGAATGTGGGAAGGACCTAGACGAAGCCGCTTTAGCCAGACAATATGGTAATTCCTGGCAGCGTAGTGTAATGTAATTGAGACAGCGACGAGGGGCGTTTAACACCAAGAAAACAAAACAACAAGGGCATGAGGAGAAAAGATATTTTGAAAAAAATAAAAATAAATAAATAATAATACGGAGAGTAAGTATCGTGACCCTGCAAATCACTTTATGAAATTATGCGACCTCTCAAAATTCGTGAGTCGGGCTAAAGTCTAAAGTCAAGAGCAATGTCACACTTCAGGGACAAATGTCAAACCCTTCTCTGGCATCCTGTGCAGGTAAACACCATCGTCATATTCATGGCACCCCAAAAGAAAGGGCAACCTTTTTAACACAATTGCATGCAAATGAGCTGACGTACAGAAACACAATATGCTGCAGATATAAGATACATACTTACTTAGTTCATTTTTTTTTTACTTTAGCTAATGTAATTCTTAGCGGATAGCTGGGCAAACAGTACTTTACAGTACGGTATTTAGAGAGAGGGAGAGGAGTGCGAGCAGGCGTTTCTCTTTCTCGCCACAGACACTGTTTATGCTTATTAATTTTGGTCGCAGTTTGCTGAACGTTGAACAAATGGCCTGGCGCCTAGACGCCGCCCACTTTTCCGGGCTGCCAGCCAGCAAACTCGTTTATCATCGCACTGCAAGTTTATAAACTGAACATGGAATCGTTGTGCTGTATTTAAGCGACAGCCAAAAAAGTTTACCCAAATTACACTTGTTTGCTCAAGCTGTCAGCGTCAAGTTCAGATTTGTACATACTCGAATTATAGGATAGACAGCATTTATAAAACCACTTAAAATTTAGAAATCTTTTAAAATAAATTTAAAATCATATACATAAAAGAAAATATTCGTATATGCAGCTCAATATCTGCAAAATATCCTTCAAAATATATTTAAAAACTATACATTTGTACACTAAACTCCTTGCACTTTTTCTTGCAACTAGAAAACGAGAAAATTATGAATTTATATAAAATGAATTTATTGTGAAAAATTAAATGGATCGATACCAATAAAAATGTTACTGAATAAATAGAATTAGTTTTTTACTTACTGATATATAATATTAAAATTTTAAAAGTACAAAATAAATACAAATATATAATATTAAAATTGCAAATTAAAATTTTTAAAGTGCAAAATAAATTTAAATAGAAATTTTTTTAATTATGCACTTATTTGCCTGTGAAATATCTTTCTGATCATTAATTAATTTTGCTTAGTTTTATTAGATAATTTTGCTTCGTTATTTTTATAAGTTTTTGTTGTCTTACCTACAAAATGTGTGATTTAAATAAAACTAAAATTTATTTTATCATAAATATACTAAATTTTTAATAAATTGACTTATTTCTTCATATTTTACCTACAGAATTATCTGATTCTGCTCTTACACAACAATTTTCTTATTAAATGAACCCCAGTTAATTTTCCAGTTCACAGTTTTAGGCTTAAATGAAAAAACGTCTACACAACCGCAATCTTGACAATTTGCGATAAGTTACTTTAAAGAATTCCTGTCAGTTTCGGCTGTGGGCTTATCCACCTGAATGTTTCAGGGAAGATGAGCAACGTTCGTTCAGGAATGTGATGTGCGGAGCGGGAATGTTGTAAAATTGTTGTCTTCCTATCAGCGCTTTTGTCAGACTGTCGCAATGTCACCAACAAGTTAATTTCGATGGCATTCGTGCGACACGTTTTCACACATCATTTATGCGGGCTGAAGTGTGTCTGCGTGTGTGTGTGTGTGTGTGTGTTTTTGTCTGCTTGCGCTGCTATTTAAAGTGAGTGGCACTGAGAAGAAAAACTTGCTGCATACTTTCAGGCTGTCGACTTAAAACGGCCGTAAGGCAAAACGGGATTTGGCCGCCATTTTAAGCAATGTCAGCAGCACTTTATTGAAAATTGGTTTGATATACACAAAGACACACAGAGACAGAAAGAGAGAGATAGAGAGAGAGAGAGCCAGACATTAATTTAAGCACTCAACTTTCAGTTCATTTGCATAGAGCAATTATCGAGAAGTTCTACAATTTCGCAAGTCAATAAGCAACTTCCGTTTAGGTCCGTTGACGTCAAAGCATAAATCGAAAATTGAATAAGCTTTCTTAATCAAATTCAAGTCCAAAACTACAGTTAATTACGTGTTGAATTACATAAATTACATACATTATACTCATTGTAGAAATGCAACTTTTGCCTGAATAGTCACAAACTCACATCCGACTTTGCAATGTAATTTATGTATCAATATTATTCAATTATGCGACTGCAAATGCTGAAATGGTTTCATAAATTATGCAGTCAAAGCGACATCAACATAAATTGTGTGCAGCTGACACCCCCCAACACACATAATGTGAATAACAATGAATACTCACAGATATTTGCCGTTTGTTTACCTGTGAATAACTTTGCACTGTCTGCGTGCATTAATCAATAGATTTAATATTATGATTTGTTATTTGACTGAGCATATGCTCGTAATGTCTTGGAGATATTGGCAAGTAGATTAGCCAGATTATCGATTGAGATTGCCATTTGTATACATTAAGTATACGCCATGCTGAACCATATCATAAAGTTCACTTAAAGCCATTGCCATTCATTTAAAGTTGAAAATTGTATCCTAAACAAGGGACAAATCTCGTAATAATTTTGCATGCAACAAGGATCTGACTTTCAATTTCACACCTCGTTGCAAGGACACAACCATACCAAATCCTGTAGACGATGATGATTTTGCCTACTTGACATTTTCATACAAGACTAAAAGAAGACGACATCATCAAAAGTGTCAAGTGTATGTGTGTGTGTGTGTTTGGCAAAATTGTAGCCTTTTTTCACAATATTTGTTTGCTTTGCATGTTTTTAAATATGCGAGAAAAAAAAATGAAAGAAAATATTTGTGTGCCATAAAATATGCAAATGTATGTCAAAGTTGAACACCTCACAGATATACATAGGTGTATTGAGATATTGAAGTTATGCATGCACACACATTTTATAATACAGTGGTCTTGACAACGTCTTCTTTAGATATATCCAGAATTTCATATAAAAATCCCTTTTCTTCTCATAATGGCATCTTCAGTCTTTTGTGAAATGAAAAACAAAAATATTTAGCCAAAAATTCTAGCTTTTTTGGAGTCAAAGCTCACTTCAAAGTTGTTATGTTTCTTTGAAATTAAACGATTTAATTGCATTAAAGTTAAATCAAATGCGCGTGCGAAAAGTTTTTCGCATTCAACGGAGCACACAACGGAGCGGCCAAAATCAAATCATTCGACTCAAGCGTGCCAAGAGAGACATTCATGGATGAGAAAGGAACAGAGGGAAAAGAGGGGAGCAGGGGCAACGGAGCCGCCAAAGGTGGTAGCTGATGTGGCTGTTCCCACTTCGCTCTAATTTCGTCTTTGTTTGCGGTTTTGCTTGGATGTTCTGCAACGCGAAAAAGTTTTAATTAACTGTTGCAGAACACGCCCCCCATTCCCGCCACGCCTCTTTTTTTTTTGTTTTTGGCTTAACGATTTTCAGGATTTAAGCTCAACCTTTAATCATGTATTGGCAAAAGCAAAAGCAGAGCTCGGAGCAGGTGAATTTGCGAGCCCGAAATCAACCAGAAAAGGTTGCTTTTCTCAGTTTTCCCTTTTCACACATATTTGTTTACGTGTTGACTTTGTAATTTTAATTTACAAACCATTTTTACAACACTTGCAAAGGGTATCATAACTTTTTAATTATATTTGTTGCACAAGAACTTGTGAAATTATTGTAAAAGATTTATTATATAGTAATTTACAAATTATTTATTAAAAAGTGTACAATTAACTATAAATTAAAGTTAAACTTATGAATATTCTCATATATGATCAGAGTGGAATAATATTTAAACTTTAATTTTCTATCAATAATTTTTTTTATGTTTTTAGCCAGAATTCTATTTTTAAAAAAGCGGGCTTATTTTGAGATGAAATTATTAGCATGTGTTTTTTCAGATGCAGTTATTTTAAAACAAAGCATAAAAACAAATTAGAATTTTTCTAATTAAAACAAATAAAGGAATTTAATTCTGCACTCACAGTCAAATCATTGGTACTTACCCAGCAAACATTTGGGCGATTGTACAATCGCCCTTCGCCGAGAAAGAATCTTCTGCGAGTCGCGCGAGAGATTAATAGAAGATGAATCTTCCAGGCGATTGTTTAGCGATAGAAAGCTGTCAATCGAATTATTAATTTGTAATTTAATACCAAAAACAACATAATGAGCTCTACGTCTAAAGCAAAGAGTTGGTCCCGTAGCTCACTAGCTAGAGTTGCCAACCTGCCATACTCCGAACTTTAAAATTTGAGCTTTGATTACCCTGTTGTGTTAAAACTGTATTTACATAATCTGCTTGGACAAATTCCTGGAGCAACACAGAAAGCTGCGTTTCTTAATAACAATAAATTGTATAAAAAAAAAAACGAAAAAAAAGTGCTCGAAAGGTGGAGTGATTTTTTGATCTTCTTTTTGGAGAAAGTGATCCACTTCCAAGACCTTTCTTAGGAGAGTCTCGGAAGAGTCTCTCGAAAGACTCGCAAAAGAGACTTTTCGAAGATTCGCGGAAGTGGCTCTCTCTTGCAAAACGAGATCAAAAAGCGATGAGAAAGCGATGTCGCCGGAAACTTCTAGGCGAGTCGCCTGCGACTCTCCCGCGATAGAAAATGTTTGCTGGGTATGAGCTATTAACAGGGTATTCTTCAGTCGCGCAGTTATGAATAGTTTACTTTAACTTGTTGATGTGCATTTTTGTGCACTTTTAATTGCCTTTTCATTCAATTTTTCGCACATTTTGCGATAAAAAGTTGCAGCAAACACACACTTGCATATTTGTGAGTGTTTCTGCATGTGTGTATCTGTGTATCTGTGTGTGTGGGGTTGTGAAAGTGTGCAACTGACAATAAGGCAGCTGCATTAATTACGCATTTCTGCACTTGCTGCTGTTACTACGAGTATAATTGTTTGCAGCTTGTTGTTGTTGTTGTTGTTTATTGATAGCTGCCTGACCAATTATGGTGCAATTAACACACTTGATTGGCCAACATCTCGTTTACAACGGTTAACACACACACACACACACTCACACACACAGAGGCAGTGAGCAGTGGCAGGATGTGAGTGCGCTGAGGTGTATGCTTTGATTTTAACATTTCAAAGGTGCTACATCCCCTCATCAACCCACCCCCGTCCCGCTCTCTGCTTTCTTAGAATGCTATAAATTCTCGCATAACAACAATTTGCGAATGCTTTTGCTTTTGACTACAAAAAAGTTTGTTACAACAAGTTGGCCATAACGCTGATTGCTAGCTGCCTACAATTTTGGCCAGCGGCCATAATCCAAAACCAAAAATAGATTCACTCAAAGCAAGGCCCAAAAAAATATATATGTATAATTGTGGTAAAAAAGGTAAGAAAACACAGTAAAAAATAATAATAATAATGGAAAGTGTATTTAGTCTAGAAAAGTAAATATATTCATATACTCGTCTGGGTGCTTGGCTAAAATTAAAAGCGAAATGTAATAAAGGCAAAGCGATATACATTTATCAAAATAAATATAGAATACTTGAGTGAATTTAATTTCCACCCAAGCAATGTAATTGTAATATACGAATGTAGGACGAATACCGAGCTATACCCGTACTCGTGGCTTGTTTGTCCATTCCATATCAATTTCTGTTGCTGAAGATTGTGTCTACAAGGTTATGCCTACATCCACACAATTCAATCAATATTCATCCTTCTGTTTGTGTTTGCCGTCACTTGACGACTAATTTGATGCACAATAATATCAAGCATTTTGTGGGTGGGTTAAGCAAAGTCTTTAGTATGGGACAAATGACCAAAACGAGTGCTACAAGTGGTAGTTTAAATAATTTATCAAAATAGAAATCCGGAAAAGAAAGTTCTTGTCCAATTGTCTCAATTCTCCCGTAGAATACCGTCACAATTTGATGTACGAGCTACCAAGTGGATAGGCTCAAGTCTAGGTTAGCTGGGAGTAGGAGACTGGGAAGGAATGGACTCCTGCTGTTTACGTCTTTGCGCATTATTAACGTACGACGATGCGACGACTAATAAAATGAAATGCCAACTGGGGAACTGAAGAGCAACAAACTGGGGACTGGGAAACTGGGTAACTGGGGAGCACGGACAATGCGACGCCGCCTTATTATGTTGACATACCATTCCATCCTGACGCTGGCAAAGCGTTTGTATAATTGATTAGGTTTTGGCTTTGCCAATAAAGCACACACTTTACTTATCGCTACCCCCTCAAGTCCCTGTCCTCCCTGTGTGTGTGTGTGTGTCTCGGCTCTAAATAATAATTTATGTGCTGTGTACAAAGACATTAATCTTTATTGGAGCTGAAAAGTATATGCAAACCGCTGACAAGCTATTTTCCTGTCGTCTAGCTAAACGTGTTGTGCTCTCGAATTCAACTTGTAACTTTCTCCAAAACAAAAAACAACAACATCAACAGCTATGATACCTAGACAGCCCCCAAAATCCCTAAAGGACATGTCTGACCCTTGAGCTGCGAATGATGAATTTTAAACTCCCTTCTGTCACCTAAAATTCATTTTAATTGCCTTCAGTTTATGGCCCAAATATGTGATATGTAATATTGAAATTTTGATAAACTGCGGTACACATGAAATTTTACTGCTTAAATGAAGAGCATTAAAATAAATATATGATATCTTCTGTTTTTATGCTGCAATTTAATCCTAAGCCAAAAATGTGCAGAAATCCTATCGCGACAAAATTTGAAAACATTTAAAATTTTAGGATATAATGGAACCTACTTACAAAATTTATTGTCTCTAACTCTTATAGTCTCTGAAACTTACGTGTTATTTATTTGCTGCAGTCTTTGTTTATTGTTAGCATTGCAGGCATATTTGATCCTGAAATGCACACAAAACTTTAACTCCTAAAAAAAAATTTTTTAAGTAGACGTTTTCAAAAACTAGGAAGAATTTCAAGACTTTTTTTTAGAAAAAAGTTGAATCGAAAACGAAGAATAATTCATCTAATGGGCTTAATGACCTTTAATATATGGGCATTTCCACAGAAATGTCAACCAAGGCCAAAAACGTAAAATTTATCAAAAACTCACATCTTGTAAAATTTTCTTATCAAAATGTATTCAAGTTATTTATTTAAGCAATATACGCTAGAAAATATTCAATAGAATGAACATATAGAGTCTACATTGGAATAAATTCAAGTTATCTATATTTTTGCCCTTTTTCTTAAAAATTGATTTCCAAAATGGACCGTTTGTATTCTATCGATTACACTAAGTAAGATAATAAGATTGTAACATAAACCATTTTAATACAAAGAAATATATTGAAAGTTTAATTTAAAACAAGTTTTTCGAGCTGATTCGATATACAATTTAAAAAAAGAGATTCAGAAAGAATAAAAATATATTGTGGAACAAAATGTCGCGTGCGACATGTCGCGTGCGACTGTGATTCAAATCAAATTAAAAAAAAAAACTACTTGATATTTTTAAATCAAACAAAAAACATTTTCAAGATAAATAAATGCATCACATTTTAAACTTAATTGCATCAAAATATTCGTTCACCTTTTGCCGAAAACAGTGCTAGAGCTGGTCGCCGAAAAAACGACTTCTATTTGAGTCGCGTGCGAACGCCTTGGTTTTTTTAAATTATCTTGAAAACGAACAATTTCCCAAAATCAACATTTGCACCAATAATAGTGCTAAGTAAGACCTATGACCTATTTTGGTATATGTTTTATTTCACTTTGAATGCGTACGAATGTCACATTCGACATGGGAGAATTACCCATATTTCAGTTGCAGAGTCTAAAAAGTTCCAAAACCGAATAAATTTCAGTTTTTCACAAGTCAAATATAAACGAAGTTATACGGAGATTTTTCCAATTGACAAACTTCTGGTTATCATTTAAAAATGTAATAATATAGTCAGCAAAAAAAATTTATTTTGGAATAAGTTCAATCAGATGCGTTTTCTAAATTTTGTTTTTACCTTACCCAAGTACGATTATTAAATACCTTTTTCTGCAATTATTTTGATTATCGGGGCTCTACCATATAATTATTTCTTCTTTGACTATTTTAATGCAATGCCATTTTATCCGCTTATTGTGTTAATTAAACACGCAATTCTCTGCTGACGAACTGATCGCAATCTATCAACAAGTCAAATACTATTTTTTCGTATATTCTTTTATTTCTTTTTTTTTCCAAAATGCAGACCAATAACCTCAGCTCAATGGTCAATCTGTCTGAGCGTAGAGCATTTCGCATATGCAAATGGAGGCAATCAATTGGGCTGGTCTCTTTTATTTAGTTTGATTCGGTGGGCTGTGTCTGGGTTGGAACTGTGCAGGTGGGGGTGTCTTTTGTTGTTGTTTTTGTGTTTGTATTTTCACAAAAAACATTAGAAATTTGTAGACATTTGAAGAGGAGGCACGTCGCGTTGCGACGCTGCTCTGATGGAAAAGCCAGTCAAGTGTTGCGCTTTAGATACGAATATAATTCATCAGTTGAATGATTTGATTTATATGGTTAAGCACGGCATGTGGCACGTTATTTTGTGGCAAGTTGCTCTTACTACTCGTACACGTCTTAATATTATTATTTTTATGTTACTTTGTTATGTGTGCTGCCATTTGTGGACCATTTGCTCATGAAAATGGAAAGTATTTTTGCGCAAAAGAAATTTCTGCGGTCGCTAAGATGTTAACATGCATGCCTAAACATCTTGATTTTATAAACATATATACATATATCTATATATATATGTATATATTGTATAAATGTAGGGGGCGGGGTTTGTGGTATGTTGCCTGTTTGTCAGGTGTTAACAACCTCACGAGAGCTGATCATCGTGGCAGTTGTGGCTTCTCTTCTCAGTGTCTGTGTGTAATTAGTTGCCACGGCAAACAATTTACGACTGTTGGTGGAAAGTAACTTGGCTTCAATATCGCTGCCTTTTGTCACTTCCATGCGCATTATTGAAGACTTAACCCCATTAGCGTAAATTGGCGCACTTGCCAATCAGCGATGCAAACAAAACAGGTAGATACCCAGATGCGAGGCAAGGGCAACAAAAAACAACAAAAACAACAACAACAAAGAAACACACTTTCTGCGGCATGCCAAAGAACGAGCGAGGCGAAAACTTTTACCCAGCCCCAAAAAAAAAAAAAAAATTAAAAAGAAAGGTTATTTTCATCACGCAAAAGCTTTGATACCCTTACAACTCCCAGTATTCAATTGCCGACTGATCGTTTCTATGACAGCTGCTTAATATAGTAGTCTGATTTTAGTTCAATTTTTAACAGGGATCGTAACTCTTATAAGTTTTTTGATAAAAGTTATGAAATGAGAGTTGTAAAAATTGAAAAATAACTCTTATTTATAATTTTTATCATAAAAATTTAAAATAAGAGTAAAAAATAATTTTAAAAATAAAAGTTTATCCGGTAGCTGGATAGACCTTTCAAAAATAGCATATGTGAAATTTTTTTGATGTCCCTGGCATTTTTTTAGTGCTTTATTTTTTTCCGCCTCATAACTCTAATTTGCAATCCCTGATTTTCAATAAACAATCTGTGAGCAAAGCTGGGAATACTGATTTATTTTTTCTAACTTATACTGGCAGTTTTTCCAGTCAAAAAAAAATTTTAAATAAAGTTAGGTAAGTATTTTCGGTAGGCACTAAATTTGTTTATTCCCAGCTCCAATTTTTTGTCAGTATTCCAACCATATTTTTTGAGATTGGTGTTTTTATGCTAAACTTTGTTTTTTCATCGATTTTTCTTAAGGAAGAATTTGGATATGTTCTTACTAAACCATCTACGACTATCTACTATCTTTATAAAATCATAATACCCTCGGCAAGGGTATCAAAAACGAAAACCATGATCGCGACGCACAATATCAACTCATTCACAGTCCACACGGGCGAGCTAAGAAAAAGAGCGCACAAATATTCGTGGATCTCTCTGTGACCAGCATCTTGGAATTTTTAGTACCTGGCGTTTTAGTACGAATGCGAAGACAGAAAGCATAAAACCAGTTTCAGTTCAGTGTTGAGAGAGCTGAGCTCAAACAGGCAGGCAGGCAGGCAGAAGCTGGCCACGGGCAGCGCCAGTTGCTGCGCGACGCTCAAGTGGAGCACAAGACACAAAAGCCGACAAGTCGACAAGTCTTAGTCAAGTTTATAGCCAAAGGCAAAAACCGAAACCAAAACCGGGACGCGACAACAACAACAAAAAGAGACGCTGCGCATGCGCAGTCAGTTGTAGTTGTAGTTGTAGTTGTTATTATTGTACTTGTTGTAGCTGTGTGCGCAGCTTAATTATTGCTGCAGCAGAAGCAGAAGCAACAGCAGCAACACCACAGTCACCACAACAACCACCTCAACCACCACCATTGACAGCAACAGCAACAGCAACAACAACAACAACAACAACAGTCACAGCTCCCGATTCGATTCCCGTTCCCCGTTCAACGTTGGCAAAGTTTACTTGTTTGTCTGCATTTTTACTGCACTTGTATAAGTAAATTTACACACACACACCAACAAACATATATTCAATGGTGTGCGTGCATGTGTTAACTGTGTAATAGCTATCTTTGCTACATTGTGTGTGCGCTTTTCCATGGGAAAATATTCTTATTGCCGTTTTGCGCTTTCTTTTTATGTATAGCAAAGAAACAAAACACAAAACAGAAAAACAAACGTTAAAAAGCCGCGAAACAACACATAACATAAATACTGATAAAACAATAACAGTGACGAAAGCAGCAACAACAATCATTAAAATAAAGCATAAATTTTCCCAAGCAACAACAAAAACAACAGCAACAAGCACTGCAAATAACAACAAGACAACGTTTGGAATTGCAATTTCAAAAGCCGCAGCTCCCAAAAGAAGTAAGCCAAAAATATAAATCAGAAAAGAAACTGGTTACAAAAACAGCAAAAACAAACGACAAAAACAACAAAAGCAACAACAAGAGCTTGTGATTAACATATTTCCCATCAAAAAGTCCATGTTTTTAATCGCACTGCAAGCAGTTGTGTGTGTGTGCGAATACAAATGCGCGAGACTGTAAGACTGTTTGTGTGTGTGTGAATGTGTGTAAAACAAGAAGTGGACGCAATATAAAGACCTTGAAGCTGTTAGCCTCTTGGACAAGATTTTCTGAAACGCTTCAAGTCGAATCGAATCGAATCGAATCAGTTTTATTAATGTAAGACATTTTGAAATGCAAGCTGCTATTTTATAGCCAGTAAATAAATTTACATAAAGATGTGCACATACATGTTTGTAAATTTCATTTGCATACACATACGATTCACCTATTTACAGAGATATGTATGTTTGTCTGTAACCCATCACTTTGGTTTGGTTGCCATTTCGAAAACTGACCAAATAACGTTTTGCATGTCTATGGACCGTATAGCAAATAGCAATAACAAACAGTTACATACTCGTACATACCTGTCTGTCTGTACACACACATACACACACAAATTCACACCTGTGCACAAGTTGTTTTTTTTTCTGTTTTTGGTGTCGGCACTCAAAGCAACAATTCCAATTCAATCCAACGGTACTGCAAACGCCTCGAGAGAAATAATCAAGAATATGAGACACACACAACCACACACATCTGTGCACATATATGTGTACACTTTGCATGTGAATGTGACCTTACACACACACACACACGCATAGGAGTAGGCAGCGCCTGCGCTCCAATAACCGCTACAATTAACTCCATAATCAATGTTATATTGTGAATTATTACGTATCTCAAATTCTGTTTTGGCTAGTATCTTTCTTTGCTCTTTCATTTGTGGCTTTTACAATTAAGCTTTTGTATTGTTCTGAAGTTATGATTATCATATATTCTTTACAATATATGGACATAAAAGATTATTGTATTTAAAAGTTGACTGAATCACCAAATAAAAATAGTCTATTTCATTTTAGTAAAATGAGTTAATTATAACAAATATTTACTAATTAAAGTTAATTAATGCCAATTTTGCGTATTTGTTTATGAATTGTATATTATTTTAAATGTTAGTGTGTTATGATTGAAAATGCAGTTGAACTTCCATAACTCGAGCTTAATGAGTGGCAGTAAAATTAATAAACTTAAGAAAAATAAATCTATAAGTCGAATATCTCCATAAATCGAACCTTTTCTTTGGATTATTGTGATTCGAGTTAGGGAAGTTTGACTGTATTTTCTTTAGAAAATGGGCGAATATTATTCGAGATATTTTGATATTGACAATTTAAGCAAATAGAAATTTAGATGTTACGAGTGTATAAACGTAGCTTAATTGCAATCTATTTCTGTTATTTCAATAAATGCTTTCTCATTTAAACTTTTGTTTTATGGCTTAAACTAATATTTTTTCAGCTTAATAACGGATAGAAAGTAATTATAAAATATATTGCTCAGCAAAATAAACAAAGAGAGATTGTCAAGAAAAGCATAACTAGATTTAAAGTCTGCACTTGTGTACAATAATAAAAGTAATACTTCAAAAGAAGTTGCATAGCTTTATACCAAAAAATATTAACTCTTATTTAAAAAAATATATATATGTGTTAAATTTTAATGATATTTTCTGGAAAATGCATTTCATTGGGGGTAGTCTTAAACCTTTTTTAAGATAAAAGCCTTACTGTTTTTGAAAAAAAATTAGGCTTGCTCAAAGTTCCGTTCCGGCCGTTACAAAGAATGATAGTCGATTTGAGATTAACGTGCATTTGCACATATATTAGCCAATTTTGCATACTAAACAAAAAATTTACAAATAAAAACAATTAAATGGAATATATGACCATATCAATCCAGCATCAAAAATAAAGATAAGTAGTCTCATTATCATTAATATATATTAAATATCAATTCGATACAGTTATGGCCTTAAAAAAAGAAAATAAAACAAAGTTTAAGATGAGCTAAGCGCTAAGCACTCAGGCGACCGTTTTGCCCACTTTTTTGGATATTGAAAATACCCTTTTTTTTACAAGAATTATTGAAATTAAGAAGCAAAAAGAGGAATTAATTGACTATGCTCGGCTAAAAAACGTTTATGATTTTGTAATTTGAAGTCTGAAAATTTATTCTATTATTTAAAAAAACAACTCTTATAAAAAAAACAAGTGGGAAAGGCTATAGTCGAGCTCCCGACTATAGGATACCCTTTACTTATATAAACAAATTAAAATTTTTTCACTGCATGCTTTTAGGCACTTTAATTGCTTAAAAGCTTTAATCAGCCAGTACCACCTTTCTGTTTGTCCGATCTTGTTGGGATTTAGTAGGATGAGAGGCAATAACAGTAGCTAACGATCTAGGCGCTCACACAGACGGACAGACGGCTGTTGATGCTGATCAAGAATATATATACTTTATAGGGTCGGAGATGCTTCCTTCTCCCTGTTACATACATTGCAACGAATACAATATCCCCTTTTACTTATTTTTAATAAGTAACGGGTATAAAAACAAAACTGATTTTTGACAACTTTAAGTTTTTGCCCTTGGTTTAAAAATTTTCGGATTAGCCCATATATATATATGAAGGCGCACCTAGTTAATTGTCCACGAGTGTCTTAAATCAAATCACTCCAAATTACAAGTACGAAGAGTTGCTCTCTGAGTTTTTAGGGGTAAAGATGCAACACTTAATGCTAATAATAGCTATGAATATAGCGCCATTCTTTAGATGTATTATGATATGGGTTTTGGGAAAGAAAGAATCTGAGGCATTGGCAGCTGTTGGCGGTAAGCGTCATGACCCATTCTAATGTGAATGTTCAGGTAACTTGGCTTAGACTTTTTATTAGCTTTGTTGATTCTAGCATTCTCTTGATTTTCGGGCGATTGTCAACAACAACAGATAGAAAAAAATATCAACGCAAAGACAAATATGTGGCTTTGACCAAAAACTTGACTCTGGTATGCAAATGAAATGTTCCAGCAGAATGAGAAACAGAATAACGTTAAAAGAGGAAATGACCAAATACGAATACGAGTTCGAGCTCGACAATAGCGTGGCAGTTGTGATTGAGACTGTGAGAATGAATGTTTAGTGTTCTTGAATAAGTGCGGCATTTGAAACAAGTTTTAGGTAGTTTTAAATTGGCATTACTAATTTTTTGTTGCATATGTTTTATGCATTACGAAATGGAAATCAATCTTAAATCTTAATTGCAGCGCAACGAAAATGGAAATGTGGAAAATGCAGCGACAACGACAGCTGATGTTGTTGTTATTTTGTTGTCTCTGCTACTTGACCCAGCACAGTGAAGCTTGGCGACCGTGTCCGGAGCTAAGCACCGCCTTGCGTTTGCCATGCAGGTAAGTGAATATCTGACAGACAGACGGACAGACCGATTGACAGACAGCTGCATTTCCGCTGTTGTCGATAATTTTAATATCTGCACAAATTGCATGCAATTTGTAAAGTGGTTTTGAGCTTACATATGTATGTATGTGCAATCGAGTAATCACCGCGATTGACGACAATTACAGATGCAATGTGGTGCCTTTTGCGGCAACCGGACAACTTGGAGCCGTGGCCATGGACTGCGATCGCGTTGTCTTTCATGGCGATGCACCGCAGCTGCCTTATGGTGCGCCCATCGTGGCGTATACGCAACGTTTCAGCGGCCAGCAAACATTGCCCGCCCAGGTAAGCAAAAGGGGTCTACAAACCACGACTGTTGTTCAATCAATGCTAAATGATTCAACAAAAACAATTAACTGTAATGGCTATTTAAATAAACAAGACTTTATGGCAAACTTTAAAAAAATTAAGGTTTGGTTAATTAACTGAATTTCATGATACTTTTTATCGCGTCCTAATAGTGCCTTCAATTAAAACATCAGACAAACCGATTTTTAAATTAAAATTCTTTAAATATACAAAATTTTATTTAATTATCACAGACTTTAATTAAAAAAACACAAATACATTTTAAAGTGAAATTCATTAAAAAAAAAAATGTTTTTGGCTTAAAAATTCAGAAAAATGGAAAACAATAAATCGAATAATTTACAATTTTCTGATACTTTCTATCGCGTCTTCATTCGAGAATTAAATTTAACGATCCTTAAAAAATTTTAAAAATTTGTTTATTAAAAAAAATAATAATTTTAATTGCCTAAAAAATTAAGAAAAGTTTAAAAGAAATGAGAAATGAATGTACATCAAATAATGTACAAACTGTCAATAATTTATGTGCAGACATTTGGACAACTTAAGCTGCCCATTGAGGAGCTGGATTTGTCCAACAATCTCATACGCCGCATACCCGAAAAGGCATTTGTCGGCCTGAAGGATGCACTGAACGAACTGCGTCTGGCCAATAACTTACTAGGCGATAATCTCAATCCGATCTTCTCCACTGCCGAGCTACACAGCTTGAAGAATCTGCGACTGCTCGACTTGTCGGGCAACAAGATCAAGTTGATTGAGGAGGGAGTGCTCAAAGGATGCGTGGATCTCAAGGAGTTCTACATGGATCGCAATAGTCTGACGGCGGTGCCGGTCAACTCTCTAAATGGTCCAACCGCCCTGAGGCATCTGTCGTTACGTCAGAATCATATAGGTAAAGTAGCATCTTTTAAACGAATATTTCAGTGACTAACTCTTGTCAACTTAGCTGCACTGCATCGGGAATCCTTTAGTGCACAGTCGCAGCTGGAGATTATAGATCTGCGCTATAATACTTTGCGCAGTATCGATAGTCAGGCTTTTCATGGATTGCGGAAAATACGGGAAATCAAGCTGGCCGGCAATCGCATTTCCAATCTGAATAGCGATGTCTTTGAGAAGCTGCCAATGCTGCAGAAACTGGATCTCTCCGAGAACTTCTTTGGCCAGTTTCCAACGGTGGCTCTTGTGCCCATTCTTGGCCTTAAGTCTCTGAATTTGTCATCCAACATGCTGCAGGTGAGTTTCGATAAAGTATAAAATTCTCAAGTACTTTAATTAATGAATTCTCGTCCAGCAATTGGATCATACTCACATGCAAGTGGTCAAGTCACTGGAGACTCTGGATCTCAGTCGCAACAGCATTACGAGCATTCCGCCGGGCACATTCCGTGATCAGACTGCCTTGAAGTATCTCGATCTCAGTCTCAATTCGCTGCGTACAGTGCGTATACTTAATATTGAAATTCGAACGAATATATATTGATATATCAAACCCCTTGCAGATCGAAGATGATGCCCTGGAGGGTCTGGAGAGTCTGCAGACTCTGATCATCAAGGATAATAATATTTTATTGATCCCCGGCAGTGCTCTGGGTCGCCTCCCACAGCTCTCCTCGCTGCAAATGGATTTCAACCGCGTTGCGGCGCTTTCGTCTGAAATTCTGGGATCCCTCCAGGCGAGCGACATCACCACACTCTCCCTGTCCCGCAATGTGATCCGAGAGTTGCCACCCGGCAGCTTCCAAATGTTCAGCAGCTTGCACACTCTCGACCTGGCCGGCAACTCGTTGGCCGTGGTCAATGCGGACACGTTTGCGGGTCTGGAGAGCACGCTGATGCAGCTGAAGCTATCGCAGAATAGACTAACCGGTTTGGGAGGAAACCCATTGGTGCTGCCCGAGCTACGCGGTCTGGATCTGAGCCACAACAATCTCGGCGAGATTTCTCCGACCATATTCAGTGAATTGGAGAATTTGCAGGCGCTGAATTTGAGTGGCAACCACCTGGCACCGTTGACTCCGATGATCTTCAAGGCGCTAACTAGACTGCAGATCATCGATCTGAGTCACTGCAGCATTCGACAGTTGAGCGGCGATTTGTTGGCTGGTTTGCAGGATCTGAAGCACATTCATTTGAGTGGCAATCAGCTGCAGGAGCTGCAGGACGGCAGCTTCTTGAACCTGTGGAACATTAGCTCCATTGATCTGTCCAACAATAGGATCAACTCCATTCGCGCTGGCGCCTTTGTCAATGTGATGCAGCTGAAGAAACTGGACTTGCATGGCAATCAACTGTCTGCCTTCAAGGGAGAATTCTTTAATACGGGCACTGGGATTGAGGAGCTGGACATTTCGCATAATCAGCTCAGTTACTTGTTCCCGTCCTCGTTCCGGATTCATCCGCGTCTGCGCGAGATTCGCGCTGCCCACAACAAGTTCTCCTTCTTTCCCGCTGAGCTTATTACAACGCTGCAGTATCTTCAGAGCATAGATCTGTCCCACAACCAATTGAAGACCATCGAGGAACTGGACTTTGCCCGCTTGCCACGTCTGAGAGTCTTACTGCTCGCCGAGAATCAACTGGACATGGTCAGTGAAATGGCTTTCCACAATTCGACGCAGTTGCAGATTCTCGATTTGTCCCACAATAATCTGGACAGGATTGGGGAGCGCACCTTTGAGGGTCTGGTGCGCCTGGAGCAACTGAATCTGGAGCACAATCGCCTCTCGGAGTTGTCCGACGGCGTCTTTGAGCACTCCAAGTTGCATATGCTGGAGAACATTAACTTGGCGCACAATCGCTTCGAGTATGCTCCACTTAATGCCCTCCAGCTGCGTCACTTCTTTGTCTCCTCGGTGGATTTGAGTCACAATCGGATCCGGGAGCTGCCCCGGGATGATAGCATCATGATGAACATCAAGAGCATTGATCTGTCCTTCAATCCACTCACAGCACAGGCTGTCCACAATGTCCTGAACGAGCCCAAGACCGTGAGGGAAGTGAATCTGGCGGGCACGGGCATCGAGGAATTGAAATTGCTGGAGACTCCTTTCCTGCAGTATTTGAATCTTTCGAACAACAAGTTGAGGAACATCAAGTCCGAGGTATTCCAACGTGTCACGTTGCTGGAAACCCTTGACATCTCCGGCAATGAGCTGCAATCTCTCGGAGATCTCTCCCTGGCCTGGCCACAGTTGCAGGTGCTCCAGGAACTGGACGTGTCCAACAACAACTTTGAGCTCATCTCCCAGTCGAACTTTGGCCAGCTGGAGATGCTGCGCACGCTTCGCTTGAACCACCTGCCCTTCTGCAGCCGGATCGAGAAGAATGCCTTTAGGGGATTGCCCAATTTGGCCAACTTGGAGGCCTATGATCTGCCCCTGTTGGGCTACTTGGATCTGCAGGGCATCATGGAGCTGCTGCCGGGCCTGGAAATGCTGGACATTGAGGTGAAGGATGCGACCATAGGCAGTGAACAAATCCAGCCACTGAAGCATCCTCGCCTCAGTTCCATTGGCATTCGGGGCGAGCGTCTCAAGTCCATATCCTCGGGCACGTTGGCTGGACTGAAGAGCAATGAGTTGACCATTAAACTGCAGAACACTTCACTCAGTGCTTTGCCCCCTGCTCTGCTGTTCCCCGTGCCCCGCTCCTCGCATCTAACACTGAACGTGGCGGGTTCCAAGATTAGTTCGTTGGTGCCGCAGTTCCTCAACGCTCTAGAGGATCGTCGGGCCAGTCTGCAACTGCAGGGATTGGAGAGTAATCCGATCAACTGCAATTGCGATGCACGTGCTCTGCGCCGTTGGCTGCCCAACTCGGGTATGCCCGACCTGACGTGCCAGGAGCCACCCTACATGGCCAATCGCAAGCTCATCGAGGTGGGCGACGACGAGCTGACCTGCGATGCCCGACGCATGACATCCTCGACGGGTCGACCGACGACACCACAGCTGCAGAAGAGTTCCAGCCAGCTGGTGACACGGACCAGTGCCACCACCGAGGAGCCACTGATTATCTGGAGTCTGGAGCCCACACAGCCGACGATAATGAAGATTAAGACAAAGGCGCCACTGATGAAAGCCCAGGCGCCCATAATTGGCAATGATGACACTTTGATTATCGGCATTGTCGGTGGTGTGGTGGCCTTCATAGCCATCCTAATCATCATCATTTGCATCATCCGACTGCGCATGAGCAATGCCGAGTATCAGCAGAGTGCTGCCATGATGGGCGCCATGCAGCTGGGCGCCCACAATGCCGCCTACAACTACAAGAACGGCGCTGGAGCTGGAGCTGCACCAACGGCTGCTCTCTATGCGGTGCCGCCGTATCAGGCAAATTACGCCACGTTGCCACACAAGGCAGCATCCCTGCATCATCAGTCCACACAGAATCTGACACAGCGACAGCAACAACAGGTGGCCCAACAGGCGGCGGCAGCTCAGCAGGCAGCTGCTGTGGCTGCCTACTCGACCATGTCACGGATGTCCTACTTCAGTGGAGCTGGAGCTGCAGCAGCGGCGGCAGCCAGTGCCGATGGTGGCGACAGTTTGTCGCATCAGCAGCATCAGCCGTACATCATTTATTCGGACGACAAGGCGTATAGATAGACATCTGGGATAGTCGAATCTTAAGCTATCATTCTCACTTTCACCATCTCTAAATCTCAGTCAAAACAGGTTCTATACAAATATCATATTGTCAGCTTATTGTTGTATATAGACTTAGACCATTCTAACTGTATCTGTATCTTAACATATTTAAGTCGAAAGATCGCGTATGCGCGTAATAAACAAATTATAGTATAAATAACATATTTTCAAGCATTTTTCATTTCATATAATTCACAAATAAGTGGTTTTGTTTTATTATTATACATCAAGATAAGTTCATACAAGTCTCTACTCGTAAATGCATACATATATATATTTGTGTTTTGTAAAAGATACACATATGTTTCTAAATGTGTCAGATACTTCAGGATAACCATTCACAGTCTTTGTTTTTCATACGCTTCAACTAAATTGTAACAAGAGCATATAAACTTCCTATTAACTTGTTGTATAAACAATGCTCGCACCATAAATTAATAATTAACATGTTGTGGATCGCAACAAGGAACAAACAAATTTGAGATATTAAATGTAATTTCAAAAAATCTGATTCAATCATACGCTGAGTTTGGTATCAAATCCAGAGATTTAACAAAGTCTTTTTTGTTTTCACAACGATTCCCGCCAATCCTATGCCATTTGACCATATGAGGTGTGCGTGCTATAGTTGCGTCGTCGATAGTAGATCATCAGGCCATAGCTGACACAAAGCAGCACAGCGACGATGCAGATAAGAATGCCTGTAAGAGCGAGAGAGTATTGTTTCATTACTACGAAAAGTAATACTATGAATAACAAAATTTGAAAATAAAAATAAGGAAAAAAAACTAGGAAGCATTTAATATGAAAATAAAAGTAAAGAAACCAAAATTTTGAATAACATTTGGATGACCAAAATTAGGAAAAAATCTGTTTTATATTTTTGCCAAGTTTCAGAACAAATTTAAAAAATGCGCCAACAAAGAGACATCCTTTTGTCAAACCATTTATTTAAACTTAGCTAGAATCAAGGAGAATCTGCATGTAAATATATTTATCTATCTTATCGATGTAAGACGCTTCTAAACCGTTTCGTATTTGGATTGTTTCTTCGGGCCTCTTTCCGGTGCGTACCCCAATTAATCTATGGTCTTGCTCAACTTGCTTCTTTAGAAAAAACTTAGGAAATTTAAATATTATTGGATGATTGCGATTTTTAATCAAATAGTTTTTAATATGGCTTTCTTAATTTTTGTCATCCAAATTTATTTTCTTTCTTAATTTATGTACTCTTAATATATTTCTAAACTATTATTCCTTTTTTTCATACTTATTTTGGTTTCTTAAAGTTTTATTCTTTGTTTTTGTTATTCTTAAACAAATATTCGGAATTCGTATGATTTATTATCACGAATATTTCTGCACAATGTGCTTGCATTTATCTTATAACAATAGAGACTATTTTAATTATTATAACTTGCCTGTCGCCGCACCCAAATTGGCTTCTTCATATGTCATGGTCAAAGTCGAACGCTTGCACTCGGCATCCCAATCCTCCGGTATGACATCCTGATACAAGTCAAACATTTTGTTCAACGGGCAGGATATACCACAGCCGGGTATATACATTGGCAGTGGTTCCGCAGTGGTATTCTTGTAAAACACCGAAACCAATGGCGTGTTCTTGTCATCCACACGCAGCTCAAACATTATGCATGCTGTGTACGGGGGACTGTGCAGCTGTTAAATCAGAATCCAGAAAATCATGAATCAGACCATAATAAATCAACTATACTTAGTATAATAGCAAAAACACACACCTCGAACAACCTGAGTGTATTCAACAGGTTGGCAATTGTTGTGTCGTGGGCACTGTATATAAACAGAGAACGATCGGGATCCAGTTGTTTATTGTACTTTTTGCTGATTCGCGACAATATATCTTTAAGTAATGGGCCTGTTTTCAAGCGCGCCAATTGTGGTGTATATGTATTAACGGCAAATGCTAAATTCGAAACGTATGTGAAGTCAGCTCCTCCGTAAACCTTTTGTGTCCACACGGGCAGCGTTTTGTTATACAATTGCTCAATGAACAATGTATTGTTGAGATATTGTGCTTCCAAAAATGTGTTTATTACACGACCAGCATTTTGACTTAAGTACGAAAAGAGATCCTTAAAGCGTTCCAATAGTGCCTGATATTCAGAGGACTTTTGGAATATGGACAAGTAATAGTCAAACGCTGGACAGGCTGCTTTGGCACCGATTATCTGTGTACAAAATGAACATAAATTAAATTATTCATTATATTAAATTATTCTTTTATATATGTTACCGGGTCAAGGCGCTCCGGTACGGTGTGAACTGGAACCGGTTGCCATTTGATTTGATCATTCCACACGTCTTCTCCAACGGGCTCAAATAGTCCAGCTAAATTCGACTGGGCACTCATCAGTGTGCGATCCACGTCAGTGGACTGCACATAGATCTGCTCATTGTCGTATCTGGTGCTCAGTAGCGAGTTGTATCGTTTTCTCAGCCATTTGCCAAGCTCGTAGTGTTGTTGCTTGCCACGCTGTTTGTATGATTATGATATTGTTATGGTATTTAGTCACGTCCCCCCGTATCTTGACTCAATTACTCACATTCGTTAGCTGCCCCCAGTTTGCTGGCCAGTACTTTCGATTATTCCAGGGGTCTGTCGGATACGGGTCAAGAGGCATTCGGTCGCCATGTCGAAAAATCTGCATTTAGAGATTAATATGATTCCATATGGTTGAAAGCAAAGAACAATATGTTGACATACCACATGTGCAAACTTTAGTTCGCCTGGTAACGTGGCTTGGACACCTTCTTCATTGTCCACGGGGGGTGAAAGAGAACCATTACCCAATTCAAAACACGATATGCATATTATGCAGAAAAAGATAAATGCCATGACATTGCCGTGGGAGCTTCTTTGGAAGTACCCCATCTACAACAACAACAAAGACAAACCATAACAATAACAAAGAATAACTGTTGTTGAAGTAAACAAATACGCAGTAATGTGTGTATGAACACTCTTACCGTCCACAAAGTAATGGAGGCCTTTATCGCTCACAGCTATCTTTTAAGCGTTGAATGCATTCAACAACGGGCGACATACATACATACATACATTCATCCCGTGCAAAGTACTGTTGAGTTGCTCATGAGTAAGTGAGCAAAAAAGAGTTGCTCATTGAAGTGAGCAAGTGAACATGCTGCTTCCAAATGGTTCTTTCTTGCTCCCTTTTTTTTTGCCCTGTTTTGTTCTTTTTGCCCCATTATTGCTCTGTTGTTTCTCTTAGGGAATTTTTTGTTTTCTACGGATAGGTCAGCTCCTAAATTAACTCAATTTAAAAAATTGAGTATTGAAGCTAGAATTTTCAAAATTGCACTCGAATTTTTATTGAAGTTATCTCGCCTTTTTTTAGAATTTCTTACTAAACCAATTTTAAAATGAACTTTATTTTTTTAGATAATTTATAATTTTCTTTATTTATTGAATTTGTACTTTAAAAATTTAATTTAAAATTTATTACAGCATTAGAGAAATGACATGGGAAAAATTTACTATCGAAGTTCGCTAAGCAAAGTAAACGAAATGAACGACGGCTTACATATTGTGGCGGTCGAACGATAGCTTACTTCCAGAGTGACTAAAAATCTGTTTTGGCGGTATTTTGAAATAATTTAAATTTAAAAGGCAATTTTCAAAATAACTTTTGATTTTGTTAATATTTGTATTGTTCATAACGTAAGTCATTGGCCATTAAGTAGAACAAGTCTTACTACGCGTCCGTTTATCATTTCTTTTCTTCTAATTAAAATTTCTATATGCACAATGCAAAAATGTTTAAATATTGAATAATTCTTAATTGCAATTAACAAATATACTGTTGATTGTTGGACTTAATGGTATCGCGATTGGTTTCGAACTTGATGCCTTAAAGTAAGCAATTATTGGAAAACGAAATTCAGCTATTAGGTAGGCAATCCACTTTGATTACATCTGCGTCTGGGATCCATGATATATTTTTTTGGCTTCACACCGCTTCAAAATCGTCTATTGCCGCCCATATTCGGTGACGGTCTGGGTCCATTAAACCTGCATATTTAATTTTATATAACATTGTGTACTATATTCATTTAATTGACTATCATACCTATTTCTATTGCCAGGAGCACTGCCACCATGACTGCCCAGTGGCGGAAATTCAGATTGATATGAGTTTGGTGCATTATGTTGACCGTTTGTCGATCCGTGTTTGTTGAAACTACCGCTATTATTTTGCGACATACTACTGCTTTGTCCGTTGCCACCACCACGCCGAGAATTGAATCCACCGCGTCCTCCAAATCCGCCACGATTCGCATTGAAGCCACCGCGACCACCTTGTGTATTTCCACTGAAGAAATAAATGTATTAAGTAAACACGTCAATAACTGATATATGGCATTTTACCTGTTCATGCTGGGATTGCTACGATTACGTTGGAACATTCCATGATCCGCGTTGGTCCCACTTGGCAGCATTGATCCATTCCCGAAACGTCCTTGCTTAGCCCCAAACGACACTTGCTGCTGCTGCTGTTGATGCTCAACAGCGGGCAACGCAAAGCCACGTCGGTCTTGCCCAATATTATTTGATGACCCTGGACCACGTTGACTGCCACCCGCACCAGCGCCAGCATGAAAATCATTGTGACTCATATTTCCTACGCCTTGGTTGAATTTGTTTTTATATGATTGTGGGGGACCGTCAAAGTGGCTTTGGCTTTGGTTTTGCTGTGGAAGGCTCTTGCTGTATGGCGCACTGCGCTGTTGTCTGAAGTTTCCCTCATTTCGCATGGGTCCGAAGTGACTGTCCGAGTTTGAGTTTGATGACCGGTTGCCGCCTCCGCCTCCTGCTCCTCCTCCCCTGAAATGATTTCCACTCGTGTGACCACCACGATTAAAGTTACCACTTGTGTGACCACCTAGCAAACAATTGTTATTAGTGACCAACTCATTGAACTAACTAATTACTTTACCTTGCATGGGCCTTCGGTTACCGGCACCCCCTCCACCACCCCCTCCACCGCCACCACCTCCGCCGCCTCTTCTGTCTTTTGGCCGACCCGGTTCCACAACAATGGCCTGTCCCTTGAATTCAGTGCCGTTAAGCGCTGCAATGGCTGCCTCGGCCATTTCAATGGTCTCCAGATGAACAAATCCGCACCGATTCATAATATCGCACTCGACGACAACTCCATAGCTTGTGAATAAACGTCGAAGCTCCTCGGGCTTGCAGCCAGGCGGCAAGCTGCCCACAAAGACTTTGGCGGTCTGGAAAGCAGCAGAAACACAGTCAACACTCGTCTATGAGTCAATGGCGCTAGCTTCAATTTACTCACAGACATGGGAAAATCCTTTTTTATTACGGATTTTCGATTTTTTCTTTATTTTTATATTTATTTTCGCGCTCTCTTCTTCTTCATTGCCCAACCAGACAAAAACTTAACATTTAGCCAAACTGTAAGTTAACAGCAGGCCCAATATTTTGTTAGTGAATAACATTTTGTTTGATTTTGTCGATCCAATTCGACGCAAAATAGTTATTTATAATGATTTCATGATAAGAATTGTTTACTAGCTAGCGTGTAGCTTAGTAAAATGATAAATTAACCACAAAATTGAATATATCAAATGGTAATTTGCTACAATACTGTCGATGTAGAGTTGTGTCGTTTCGTTCTGAAATCGATCAATTCGCAGCTGTCGATAAATGTATTATCGAAAACACGAAACGATGACCTCAAAAAGTGAGACTATCGAAATATTGGCATTAATTTATCGAATATAATTATTTACTGCTTGTTTTTATTTATAAATGTTTTCAAGCGATGTGGGCGCCAAGCACAGGAGAAACATATTTTGATAGCATGGATCACACAAAAAATATAGTGCACATAATGCCCAGTGTGGAAATGATGGTGACGTTCAGTGGCGAGCGAGACGCGATGCGCGCTAAAAAAGCTTGCGTACTGTACGCCGAAAGAATTGATTTCAAGGAATTAATTGTAAGCTACGCCAAATGAAGCTGTAAATATTAATAATCCATTATTCAAATGAATTTCAGCAACTGCGCTTAACAGAGAAATGCGATCAGCGGCGCATGTATATAACGACCGTGGACAGCGCGTCCTTTCACGAATTGAAACAGGATCAATCCTTGAACGTCACCTTTGTGGGATTCATGGAAAATGTGGTGCGCATGCTTAAAGACTGTCAAGCCGGCAAACTGGAGCTGTGCCTCTTGAAAAAAGATTCCACTGCTGGCAGCGAGAATCCAAATTCGAATCACGATTATCTTTTACAATTCGTGGAAATTAGAGCGTTTAAGAATCTTGTGCATTTATGCCTTCCCTGCCGTTCGGCTCCACTGCACACAGTGCTGTTCTACATTAACACAATGCTAGATGCTGCGCATAAGAAAGCCTATATGCTGGAACAGAACACGCAGGAGCTTCAGATGGAATTGAATTCCCAAAGAGCACACATTGAGCAATTGGGATCAGACAACGGCAAATTACGTGAGGCGTTAAAAGAGAACACACGCCACTTGGGTGAAAAGCATTCCATTGAGCTTCAGCAAATGCAGGACAAGTTGGAAAAACTCAACGAGCAGCGCAGCAATGAATTGGAACGAAGCCGTCGCACAATTGCTGGACTTCAGACTCAACTGGATAGAGCCACGATGGATAAGGCCGATCTAAAAACAGCCCAGGAACAAACTGAGAAACGCAATCAAACTCTAAACGAGGAACTCAGCTGCTACAAGTCACGCATTTCAACGTTGAAGGAGCAGAACGATAAACTGCACACTGAACTGACGAGTGCAAAGAAACAAGAACGTAAGCTGGAGTACAAAATAGAAGACTTGAAACAACACACAACGGAGCTCCAAGAGCACATACAGAAAGGCAACAAAGATAAGGTAGTATTCTCATTATAAATTCAAAGATCAAGCATTATCCCTTTTTTATTTGCAGGCCAATATTGCCGCAGAACTGGAGGCCGAAAAGAAAATTCTTCACACTAAGCGACAAGCACTCGAAATGGCCTCCAATGAAATATCCAAGGCGAACCAGATAATATTGAAGCAAAGTCAGGAGTTGCTCAGCCAGAAAAAGACGATTGCGTGGCGCACTGAAGTGGCGTTGCAACAAGAGAAAGCCATCCAAGAGAAGGATAAACTATTGCGTATGCGCGAGGAGGAACTCGAGCAGGTGCGTCAAACCGTTCAACAGCTGCGCGAGGAAATTCCGCAACAGCTTCAGTCAATGCGGCACTTTGCACATGGTCTGGAACAGAAATACACAAATCGTAAGTTAATGCTAATGTCAAATATAATCACAAATCAGTAATAATAAATCATTTCAGAAATCGTTACGCTGAGGGAACATTTAACGACTCCCAGTGGCAAAGAAAACCACAGTCGCAAATGCAATCGCAAATAGACAGAGATATTTTTTAGCATAATTTGTGTTAGTTTATTTATTTTTATAGCTTTAATTAAATTTAGTTGTCTACTCATAATCATCGTCCGCATTTTTGCCGTTTTGCACGTGCGCTGTGCCGACATTTACAGCCTGGCTAATATCTTCAAATTGATTCATTTTCAGTCTCTCGCGTATGAGCTCTGCAATGGCTTTTTGTGTTCGTCGCTCCAAGCGTTCCAGTTTTTTACTGACGTCGCGCTTTAAGTCCCAATCGGGTTTACGCGGAGCCAAATTCGTAATGTCAATCTCGTCAATGATCATAGGCTGCTCCAGCAAACTGAGCTGTGACTGAACAGCAGATTCGATGTTTCCTGTGGGCTCTTGTGCTAGGATTTCGCCAGTTGTGTTTTCATTTTGTGGCCTATAACTACGAAAAACTGGCCTACAAAAATAAAACATTTGACATAAGAAATGTAAACAATTGTTTTTCTTATCACTCACTTTGGCAATTTCTCAGCATTTTCTGTGGCGCCAGAAGTTTTGGACAGCGCTTGCTCGCGAAGCTTCTGCAAACGCTCTTTGCGCTTTAAGGACTCCTCTGTGAGTTTCCCCAGATTGTTATTATCGTGATTAGCCATCAAGTTTTTAGTTTACACAAACAAAAATAAAAAAATTTCAGACCGTGCGCTGTCTTTTAGTGATGTGACAAATATCAAGCCGTTATCGATATATATCTTTTGAGAGTCGACTATCGAGGTGACATTTTATTTTATCGCACAACGCAACGTAATTTCGGTCTTGTATTTTTTGCTACTGAGTAAATTTCAATTATAATTCTTAGTCAAGATTATTGCGTGATTAATCAGAGCGAAAACGAAGGAAATCCAATTACCACATTTCTGCAAATACTTTTCAGCCTTACAAGTTAATTTTAATTGGGATCAGCATGCCGACCATCAAGTTACAGTCCTCCGATGAGGAAATTTTTGATACAGATATACAAATAGCCAAGTGTTCTGGGACAATTCGAGCCATGTTGGAGGATGGTGGCATGGAGGAGGATGAGAACGCCAGTGTGCCATTGCCCAAGGTGAATTCGACAATTTTGCGAAAGGTTTTGACCTGGGCCAATTATCACAAGGATGATCCTCAGCCAACCGAGGATGATGAGAGTAAGGAGAAGCGAACCGATGAAATCACATCGTGGGATGCCGATTTTCTTAAAGTCGATCCGGGCACACTTATTGAACTGATTTTGGCCGCCGACTATTTGGATATTAAGGGCTTGCTTGAGTTAACCTGCAAGCCTGTCGCCAACAAGATCAAGGGCAAGACTCCAGAGGAAATTCGGCAGACATTCAACATCGAGAAGCACTTTACTCCCGCCGAGGAGGAGCAGCTTCGCAAGAAGAACGAATGGTGTGAGGAGAAGTAAATTTTAAGATTTGGACAGTACCGAAAAGGAAGGAGGACTCAGTGTGGCTTTGGAAGGCTCCGTTAATAACATGATAAAAACAATATAAGTTTAAAAAAACTTAATGTGAAAATCGTTTTGCAAGACAAAAAAAATTAAATTACTCTGCTCTTGACAAACATTTTTTTATATATTTGATGAATGTTTGTTGTGTTACCGAAATAAATAATTTTGTTTTCTTTATTTAGTAGTTTTAAAGTTTAAAATTTAAACGGTCGAGGACGATGTATTGGAACTATCGAGTTTTTTAAGGTACCGATATGCTGGCATTATCGATTCAGGACGCTGAATATGTCGATGATTTTAAATAGCAATCTGTAAAAAGTCTATTAAAATTCTATTCCAGATCTTTATATATCTGTTTCAACGTTATAGAAAAGCAATTATTGCTTATCTAATCGAAGTTATTATATTGTTTACTACAAAAACTATTCGATATAAAACCATTCGATAGAAAACCAATACTTAATTAGATACATAAATACTTAACAAGTTGGCAGCTCAATTTCATGGAAGAAGAACGCAACTTTTTGCTGAATAAAAAAAAAAACAAAAACATTTAAAATTAAGTTGCAATTACTAAATTAATTGGTTAGCTGCAAATCTGAAGCGCTGTATCTTTTACCAAATGGCCTGGTCCATCCATTGAGAGCAATTGGCGTCAATAATGTAGCAGCTGCTGCTACAACTGTTTTGGAGTAACATAAATTATTAGCTGGTGCTGCTAGCCAGGCTAAAACAGCTTGGGAGCGAGCGGGCGACGCGACGTGCTGCAGGTAACTGTTTGGACCGCTGGTGGCTATTAAAAACCACTGCGTGAATGTAATGTGCATGTATTTTAGTGACAATGTATTTCAAGCATGTCATATGTGAAAATTTTGTGCTAATTTCAGACTCCGTCTCGATTTTAAGGGAGCTGCTGCTGCTGTCACTGCCAAACAATACAACGGACGATCGACAACTAACTGAAACTAGGCACTTAACAGCATTCACACAGTCAGCGCCTCGTTGAGCTCATTGTTCTGCGACTGTGACTGTGACACCGTTTTACCCGTTTATCTTTATCCGTTTGCCCGGCATTAGCAACCAGGCAGCGCAGCTGTATCTAAAAATGGAGTGGACTAGAGAGAAGACTTTGCTGTTGATCAACGAGTACCGACAGCGACGCGGACTGTGGGACATGACTTGCGACGAATATCGCAAGAAGGATGTTAAACAACGACTCTTAAATGAAGTTAGTGAGGTGCTCGGTGGTAATATTGCAATCCCGGAGCTAGAGAAAAAGTTTCACACACTGCGAACGCAATATCATCGTGAGATAAGTCGCATGAAACGCAAGGAGCCCTACAATTCCAAGTGGTTTGGTTTCAAGAATCTCGTCTTTCTAAGTTCCCCTTATGCTTGTCGCTCTACCAAAAGCCGCTTGAAAACGGATCTACAATTGCAGGAAAATACGACAATACAGAAATACGTATTGGGAGAGGTAACTGGAAGTGGGACGGGCACGTCAGAAAGCAATAATATGAACGAAGAATATATAATAACGCCGCGCAAGTCGCACGTCACAAGCCGAGCTCAGGAGCTGGAGAAACTGATAGAGGAGACGACCAAAGATGTAGATGACATGGATGACGACGAGCCGGGTGTCGAGGATGAAGTTGTCGACACAAAGCCCAAACTGAGCAAAGAGATAAGTGGCACGTATGTTCAAATAAATGAGGATGAGAATGAGGCACTAGAGAGTCACACGCACCACCAACAACCGCACCATCAACAGTCCATGATGGAGCTGCATCATCACACTTCCAACACTGTGGAGGCAGTCAGTTTTCAGGCCAATGAAAGTGGCGAGCTTCACTATCAATCAACGTCATCATCGGGCAATACCAACAGTGGCAACGGCTCCTCCGTGCATGTGGTGCCTACACGCATCATTAAGATACAAAGACGTGACACGTCCAATCAGGAGAATGGCTATTTCGAGGACCAGTCCACGCAGCATCAGCTCCATCCACCACCAGCTAAACGAATATATTTTGATCCCAATAGTTCGCACAGCACAACCATTCTCTCCACGTCCACACTGGCAGCGGCAAACACACAAAATGGCAATGGCAGCAATGTGCTGACAACAACATCCGCTTCAGGCGTCACAGGTGGCACTCTGCGTCTTCCCCGAGTCAATGCCATAGTCAATGCCACGTCACTGTCACCTCCCAAGCCAGCCAGTTCACCGATACCTCCACCTACGATCTCCAGTCACCAACGCGATGAATTCTCCACGTACGGCGAGTACGTTGCCAATGAGATGCGTGCCATTAACAACCGAGAGGTGCTAATTGCACTGAAGCACAAAATTAATACAGCCATATTCGAGGCAAATATGGCAGAATTACAAAAATGAAATTGGATAAATTAAATGTACTGCTAAATTATCAATATAAACTAAAGTTTTTAGCAAGAATTTAGTCTTAAGTTTCCTGTTCAATTGTCGAGAATGGAATGGTTTTACTACAAACCCAGTAATTGTAAAGCTTTTGTTGTAACCTGTTTTTAAATCTGTAAATTTACATAGATTCACAACAATATGTATGTATGTATCGATTTGATTAAATAAGCCAAATATAAAGTTTAGTAGAATCCAAATATATATGTACTTTAATTATAAATTACTGTATTGAGTCTAAGTCTAAGCAGGCCAGAATCATCAATAACAAATTAATTATTTCGCTTTTATTTTCTAAGTTTCGGTAAAATGCCTAATAGTCCAATTTGCCAAACATTTACAAATTTACCTGTGAAATTTGATATTGAAAAACTTGCTGCCGAATTTAAGCCAAGAGACAAACAAGAAAATGTCGAAACATCGCTATCTCCCAGAGATTTTCTTCAACGGCCCGACAATAATTGGGTAGTTTTGCCAATGTTTAAATATCACTTGGATCACTTGAAGCCAGATCTATCTTGTCGAACCAGTAAATATATGCGTTGCCGCTATAGAAAATTCCTTGACAATGTTCCCGACAGCTATGTTTCTGTATGTGTACATGGCTCAAACATCAGCAAGTATGTTTATTGTATCTTTAAATTATTAATAAATAATTTAATGCCTATTCAGTCAACCTTGTCCAAGAAGAAAGTCTTTGACTGGCCAATTTTATGGTGTTGACTTTAAATTGGCACCCGTTCCAGCTGCTGCAGATCCCCGTGGTCCATTGGCTCCGAGGTCAGCCAAATCAAAACGACACTAGTCACTGTCAAAAAGAAAATTAAAATTCAATAAAATGACCGCCAATATTGTAATCGTTATCGGTTACAATTAATATCGGACAGATACAGACTGAAATAAGAAAGAGGGTAGGCAACCCTAACAGTGTTAACATTAAAATTTGGCAACACTGTTCGATCAATTGAGACGAAAAATGTTTACAAAATGCATTAAATGTTGTGGCTCAATAATTATTTACGTTCTATTTGCATGCCTTTTGGTCGAAAATTGTGGCAAGTATCAAATTTAGTATGTTTGAAATGCAGTTTAAGTGAATTACTTGAGTTTTATCCAACAGTTGCATTGAAACGGACACTGCGCCACTACGAAGTTTTCCACAAAGATGATGTTGTACATAGGATTGTCAAGAGAGGCGCTAAGCAAAGCAATAATCCATACAATACCATAAAGGAGCTGGAGTTTAAGACTCTGGGCAAGAACTTTCGTCTGATATTACATCCTCATCGAGATGTGCTGCACAGCAAGTTCCGCGCTTATGCTGTGGACGCGGATGGCAATGAGACAGTTGTGCACTTGGGTAAGTGAAAATTATTTTTTTGTCTTTATTTGAAATTTATTTAATATTACTTTCCCCAACACAGATCATGACAATTTTTACACTGGTCGCGTTTTTGGCGAATTAGAATCGTCGGTGCGCGCACACATTGAGGATGGGACCTTGACCATGTCCATAGATCTGCCCCAAGAAACCTACCACATAGAGCCTTCCTGGCGCCATTTACCCGCAGCCAAGAAACACACAATGGTTGCCTACAAATCTTCCGATGTCATAGCCAATCATAATGAACAAGGTGCTGTACCCAAAACCTGTGGATATATCAAAGAAGGACGCGAGTTGGAAAGCAATGACATTGAACATTTGACACGCGAGAAACGGCAGGCGGATCAATATGAATATACGCCTACTAAAACGCGATGTCCACTACTCCTAGTCGCCGACTATCGTTTCTTTCAGGAAATGGGCGGTGGCAATACCAAGACGACTATCAATTACCTTGTAAGTAGTAGAGATACAAGTCTGCTCTTGTTCATTCATCCAATAATATCTCTTTTTCTATCTGCAGATAAGCCTTATTGATCGCGTTCATAAAATCTATAATGATACGGTTTGGCAGGATCGTTCCGATCAGGAGGGCTTCAAAGGCATGGGATTTGTCATTAAAAAGATTGTGGTGCACTCGGAGCCAACACGTCTGCGTGGTGGCGAAGCCCATTATAATATGATTCGTGAAAAGTGGGACGTGCGCAATTTGCTTGAGGTAAGTCGTTGGTTTTTTATATAGTAATGATCTAAGCATTTGTTTACTGCTAAATCTTATAACTTTGATTGCTCTTCTCCCTAAAAAAAACTGTTAATTGTCTCGTCTCTCGCCACTTTACATGATCAATGTAGGTCTTTTCACGGGAATACAGCCATAAAGACTTTTGCTTAGCTCATCTCTTTACCGATCTCAAATTCGAAGGTGGCATTTTAGGCTTGGCTTACGTTGGCTCCCCACGCCGTAATTCTGTGGGTGGCATTTGCACACCAGGTTGCTAATCCTCGAATCTAAACAATTATATACTTTTATCATCATCATTTGGCTTACCTTTGTGTTTCTGTAGCATTGTTGTCGTTTTGTTTCTTCTATTGAGTTTCTTTTTTGGAAATGTCTTGCCAGCTTTTATGCATTGAAAAATCTAATATTGCTTCTTTAATTTATTTGTCCAACATAGAGTACTTCAAGAATGGCTACACACTTTATTTAAACTCGGGCCTTAGCAGCTCTCGTAATCATTACGGCCAGCGCGTGATCACACGCGAGGCTGACCTGGTAACTGCTCATGAATTTGGACATAACTGGGGATCAGAACACGATCCCGACATACCTGAGTGCTCACCCAGTGCCTCGCAAGGTGGCAGCTTTTTGATGTACACATACTCCGTTAGCGGCTATGATGTGAACAACAAGGTAATAAATACATGTTCATCTTACAGTCTATATCTTTTAACCCCTTTAACATATTTCACTAGAAATTTTCACCCTGTTCGTTGCGCTCCATACGCAAAGTGCTGCAGGCCAAGTCTGGTCGTTGCTTCTCAGAGCCAGAGGAATCCTTTTGTGGAAACCTGCGTGTTGAGGGAGACGAGCAATGCGATGCTGGCTTGCTTGGCACTGAGGACAATGACTCTTGCTGTGACAAGAACTGCAAGTTGCGCCGCAATCAGGGCGCCATGTGTAGCGACAAGAATTCACCGTGCTGCCAGAACTGTCAGTTCATGCCAGCGGCAATGAAATGCCGTGAAGCACAGTACGCAACCTGTGAGCAGGAGGCCCGTTGCACAGGCTCCCATGCCGAGTGCCCGAAATCACCGGCCATGGCGGATGGCACTATTTGCCAGGAGCGGGGCCAGTGTCGAAATGGCAAGTGTGTCCCCTACTGTGAGACACAGGGACTGCAGAGTTGCATGTGCGACATCATTGTGGATGCCTGCAAACGCTGTTGTCGGATGAGCATCAATGAGACTTGCTTCCCAGTGGAGCCTCCGGATGTGTTGCCTGATGGCACACCCTGCATAACAGGCTTCTGCAACAAGGGAGTTTGCGAGAAGACCATACAAGACGTTGTTGAACGTTTCTGGGACATAATTGAGGAGATCAATGTGGCGAAGACATTGCGTTTTCTCAAAGACAACATAGTCAGTAAGTAGTCGCTTAGCTTTATTGCTGGAATTGATAATTTGAATACGTTTATGTTCTGCAGTGGCTGTTGTGATGGTCACCGCTGTCTTTTGGATTCCTGTCAGCTGCGTCATCTCGTATTTCGATCGCAAAAAGCTGCGTCACGAGATGAAACAAATTGAGTGGAGCCACAAATTGGATCTCATACATCCTAGCGATGAAAGACGTCGTGTTATTCACATACGGTACGGAGGCAGCTTCTAATTGTTTTTGTACAAATTATAATACCAAATGTAATTGCAGCGTTCCACGACAGAAGATCTCGGTAGCGAGAGCTTGTAATTAACAAAGAACGCGGTGGCGGCCATTGTTTTATCTTCCGTGAGCATTCTTCTCAAAACTGCCACAATTATTTTATATTAAGTATAACAATTGAACCACATAACATAATGAATAAAATTCCCAATAATATAGACAATTTAACTAATCGAAAATAATATAAGTCAGATGAAGGAATTAATTTAACAAATTACTCTTTGTTTTGAATTATTTTTTTTTATTTCATACTTTACCAAAAATATGTTTTGTTAACATTTATGATTGATTTTTTTCTCCGCTTTGTTACTTAGTTTAGAGGGTTTATTGTTGTATTTTTGTTTACTTCTTTTTATTGCTCTTTCCATTTGTCTGTGGTGAGGCTTCATCGTCCAACTCACTTTCGTCTTCCTCGTCCGAATACTCCTCATACATATGAACATCATCATATTCACCTAAGTTCATCTCCGCCTAAACAAATTGAAATGAAAGTTATAGTCAAACTTAATTGCATGAATAATTATTGAATGAAATAAGTACCTTGCCGTACACATGGACCGGTCCCGTGCCTTGGACAAGCTTGAATGTTACTGAGCCATTGGGAAATTCAACATTTGGATGCAAAGTGCGCGTTTCACCGACTTTTAAAACGGCAATAGGAATTTTGACAGTCTTCTTCGCGCCCTCGTCGTTCACATTTGTTTCAGCCTGCAAGTACACAAGTAAATTTGTTAGGCGATGTGAAACTACTAATTAGATGTCCCCCAATCCCTTGCCTCGATGAGCCAAATAGTCGCAACACAGTAACTACACATGTATGCCAAGTTCTAAATATGTATGCATGTGTACGTATGAATATTACCTGTACGACATTGTATTCGCCTGTTTTCGCCTCTGGTCCAAGGGAAATCTGTTTTATGATTAGCTTGTGTGAATGCACAACATACTCCTCGGGAATTTCGGGCACATCAAACTGTGCGAGTGGCTCTTTTTCACTTAGGGTAACACCTGAAAGGAATTAAAATTGTTCAGTTTGCCGTTGATACCAACGTTTTGCCGGCGATGATGAAGAAAATCAGACACTTGGAGTAAACACTGTCGACTCGAGATTTAACATTATAACAACTGCTTACCATAAAACGATTCAGACTCCATTGGTATAATCCAAAAAACCACTCTTGTACAGTCAATTAGAAAGAAGTTAACGAAAACTTGTACTTTTTTTCACACGTGCCCCGTACAATGCCGAGCTATCGGAATCGAATGCCGATAGCTGAAGAAAGACGAATGCGGCAGAAATGATGCCTGGAATTCATCGATGATTCCGATTCATTTGTTACCGATAGAGCGTGCAAAAAGAAATGATGAATAACTTGCTTTAACAATTTAAAAATCAAACAAATCTATTTTTAGCTTGCACTATGTATTTAAGGCAATTTTTTTTAATTGCCGTTGTGAAATTTAAAACAATTTGTTCATTAAATCTGGCAGCGCCATTTGAGTATCGCTTGCCCGTGTGTCATCACAAATTCGCGTTCCATCACTAGTTGGTCTACCATTTTGCAAAAGTTTTTGCTCAACACGTGCTCGGCGCTTAATTTTTAAATTTTCTACATAAAACAAATAATTATAATGGCCGAAGAATCGTTTTATGGTAAGTATCAATCATCAACTTGCCGCCAATTGTATATTGGGGGATTACAAATCGATACAATTGGGTACATTTGCAATTTTCTGGCTACGCTGCCGGCTGCCGGCATTTTTATTCAAGGTTGCGACAGTGTACATGTGTATACGTACAATATAATATGAAGCTTGTGTACACAGATGTGTGAAATTTTTTGTTAATCCACAAGTAATTCATATCATTTACAGGCGTCACCCTGACCGCAGAAGACAACAGCGAAACCTGGGACGTTGTCGATGAAGATTACTCACGCGGCCAGAAGCTTGTAATCAAGCAAATATTGCTGGGCGCCGAGGCAAAGGATAATGAGTTCAATGTAGTCGAGGTAAGTACTTGTGCGCGTATGAGTGTATGTATGTGAGTGTGTGTTCCCAACACTTATTGTTGCCAGGGCATGGACCGGTTTGTATTTTCTGCAAGCACGCGCAACATTCATTGTGGCTTAGGGTAATTTTGTCTGTATCTGCAGTGCGCGCCCTTTGTCTGATAGCTTTGCTGCTGTTGTTCTGTACGCACATTTATGACGTCACAAATGGCAAGCAGCAAATAATAAAAGCAGTAATAACAAAATTTACTATGCAAACAAATTAATTTTTTTTGTTTTTAAAGCAATGCTTGTTGAACATTTATTTATATTCATGTAATTTTTTATGGTTCTTACAAAGATAACAAAATAAAATAATGACTTAACTATGTAGCCCAGTTCCCAAGGGTTACAATGGGCTTATAAGTTCGTGGCAATATATGTAACAGGCAGCCTTTTATAAATATTCTTTATAAACAAAAAACAAATATTATATTTTTCTCAATAACATTAAGGATAATGTATTGTTTTGTAAATTTTTTTTTGGTAGTTAAGAAGTCGACACAGGGTTTCTTCTATTCGAGCACTCTCGCCCAAAGCACACTTCTTTAACTGTATACTTAACTGTACAAAATAAGCAGCACTTTTTTTTATTGGCTTAAGTCGCACGCAATATGAGAAACGCGTCTGCTTCCGTTCCCGCTTTCCCTTTCATGTGCTATCGTTTCGATGAATTCCGTAAAGCTTTTTGTAAACTTGAACATGCTGCGCGCCTTCTTTTGCAGGCGGCACACAACGCCTGCTGCTGCCATATTCCAGTTCCAGCAGATGAGATCGCACTTCAGAAGTCTGAGATCTTCTCGTAATGAAACTATGGTCTGTTTGGTACAAGAAAATATTGTCA
Source organism: Drosophila limbata (assembly GCA_963924055.1). Classification (NCBI taxonomy): domain Eukaryota; kingdom Metazoa; phylum Arthropoda; class Insecta; order Diptera; family Drosophilidae; genus Drosophila; species Drosophila limbata. The sequence continues at coordinate 29,970,086 of OZ001352.1, read as the reverse complement.
TATGTGTCTTGTTGATAGTTTGTCTAGTTGTCTGATTACTTACAGCCGCCACTGTCGCATCAATTGAATTAATGTCGGCACCTTTAATGACCACCAAAGTAACGTCACCCATGTGCTCCGTCACGTGAGTAACAATTGTGGTTTTCAAATACTCTGCTCCTGTGTATTCCACGCTGCCCTTGAGCTCTGTCAGACACAGCTCGATGCCATTGTGCTGTTGAATATGTTAAAAACAAAATTAATAGAGAACAAGAAGAAAAGATATCTCGGAAATCAATGTTTTTCATTAGTTTTTGACTGTCTTATAATAATTATAATAGGGTCTGTCGTATCTTATACTTATCTTACCTTTTGGGTTTCGAGCTGGAACTGTGGCGTCATGCTCTTCTGCAGTATGAAGAGCGCGTTGACCACGACACCCACAAGCATTCCGTACTCCAATGACCAGAAGAGACAGGACAGCGTGGTGGCCAGAAAAGGCAGCATGTCGCGTTCTTTGTGACAGAAAAGTATCTTAACTGAATGTATAATTATTGACATGAGTGTTGTACTTACTCTTGGCACGCCAGATCTCGCCTATCTTGTCGTACTCCACCATAAATAACATGGCGGATATGATGATCGCGGCCAGCGTGGCTTTCGGGATGTAGGCAAATGTCGGAGTAAGAAAGGCTAGGGTCATCAGGATCAGGATGCCGGTGATGGCACCGCCAAGTGTCGTTTGAACTCCGCTCGCATTGTTAACGGCCGATCGTCCAAAGGATCCGGTAATTGGCATCGACGAGAAAAAGCTGCTAAACACATTACAAAATCCAAGTGCCACCATCTCCTGTGAGGCATCCACAATCTGACCCTTGGCTGTAATATTACAATGTTTTTGGAGTTAAAACCAGTTAGCCAGGCCAAAGAACGTTGGTTGACGCACAGAATGCTTTGCCAATGGCCACGCTCTCCAATATACTTAGCAAAGCTATAGACGCAATAGATCCACCCAATGTTGAGACCATGCCGCTAAAACCAATCGACTCTCCGTCCTCGTTTTCCGTGTGGAAAGGCGGCGGACGAAATGGCGGCAGACCAGCTGTGATTTCGCTACTAACCCGAAAAGGCATTTCATCCGAGTCTCGGCTAAGCAGATAGCACAATAATATGCCCAGGAATACGGCCAAGACATTGCGGCACAGGGACAGATATCTGTTCAGCTGGCGGAAGCCACAGCTCAGGCTGTTCAATTTCTATTGACATTAAAGATTGAAATTTAGTTATTATTGAAATAAAACTATGTAATAATTATCATCTAATAGTCGAGATAATGGTTGGTCTTATGGATGATGCAATGCATCCGCACTTACCCGCATTAACAGCAACAGGATGAGAGTGCCACAGCCGAGAATTGCATCGTTACGACGTGTCTGTTCAATGTGGCCAAAGAAGTTTATCCAGGACTTGAGAAACTCATTCGAGTTGCTCTCAATGCCAAAGAGATTGTTGATCTGACCACTGCCCACAGTCAACGCAGCTGCCAATGTGAAACCTGTTGTCACTGGCATCGAAATGAAACGCACCAGCACGCCGAGATTCAGTAATCCCAGCAGCAGAATCAGGCAGCCAGATAAAAAGCAAAGCAGCACTGCAAGATCCGGATTTCCGTCGATATGTGGATTCACCATCATTGAAATAATGGCGGTGGGTCCTTTAAAAGTTCAACAGTTAATTAAAAGTCACTCAGCTGCTTCCGATTTGACTGGGACTGCTTACCCACTGTGATGTCCTTGCAGGTGCCAAATAAAATGTACATAAAGCTACCCATGAAGGATGAGTAGAGGCCATAAACTGGCGGCAGACCGGCAACGGCTCCATAGGCAATACCCTGTGCCACGCATGTGAGACCGACAGTGAGTCCTGCGACCACGTCGCCAATCAGATACCTGGCCTTGTACTTGGGCAACCACGTGCAGATGGGCAAGAATCTCTTGACGGTATCCGTGCTGCAACAGCTTCGGGCCTTGTCGCCAATGGCTCCACACACATTCGGCATTCGTTCATGATAAAGTTCATCTGTAAAGGCAGCAGACAAAAACGGAAAAATACTTGACACTGATTGAAAACGGCAAAACAATTGAAAGATTAGGATCTTATCTATTTGTCAATAATATTTATATACATATCGAAACATATGTACTTTATTTACTGCTTTACTCTTTAGTCACCCAGCCCAGGTTTTATCTCAAGTGTTGCTACAAATTGCTTTTAAAGTCTCGTGATTTGTTTTCGCCATGAATCAAAGATCTCTAATCGTAGATAGTCCTCTGTTTTTATCTATAATTCTTTGATTTATTTGACGGGAACCATCTGTAAATTTCCATAGTTACTGTGCAGTTATTTTTTCGTGTTATCGGGGAATCTTCTGAATGATTTTAATTTTATGATTGCACTGCAAACTTAAGACAACTTTCGCTTTTAGTTGTGTCTTTTGTTATCTTCAAGTTGAAGGATTTTGTACAACAGAAGTCTTGTGTAAATTCCACTGAGAATTAAAAACTTGTATTTTATTTACACGAGGATTTAAAAAATGTTCTGAATGGATTGTAAATTAAGATACGATTCTGAATTGAGTCGTCAGAAATTATAAACACTTTTAGAACAAAATACTTTTACTTTTAAAATATAAATTCAGGTCTGTTCCGGTTATCACTTCCGGCAAGCTTCTTCGAAAGTGAAGAAAGTGCTCTAATTTTATTAAAGCCAAATTCTGTAGGTAAATAAACTTCACTTAATGTTACAAATAAAAAGTGAAAATGGGAACAGAGTCAATTATAAATTTTGTACATTTTCGAAAGGAAAGTTTTCCATATTTTTCTGTTCCGATCATGAGCTTCCTGTTCCGGGTTTTCTTAATATAATGTTTAGAAAGTTGTCTAGGCTTTACTTATGATATCTGTGAATATGTCTAGTAAATTTATATTTACACTGCACTCGACGATTATCAAACTAGTATTAAATACTTGAACGCACCATCATAGTCGCACATATTTGCGAATATTTCTTTGTAAGTACTTTAGATGAATCAAAAAGGAAACTTGAACACTAATTGACACACTTATATTATTATATTGTATTTGTATCTTTTTGTTATATTAGAGTTAGCGTTAACTTGTTGAATGTAGCACGTGGCACTCTGCAAATTAAAAAATTGAATGTAAAATGTAAAAAATTCCGCCAGCCAGCGTAGGACTTAATGAGCCCGTCGTTGACGTTGTCTCTGCGACGCCAGACCGATGAATGGCCGGGGAAGAATTTGTTAGCGCCGTTATTAGGTTGCTTTTACCGTTGCTTCCCGCTGCTGCTCAGTGTGCTGCTGAGTGCTCTGCTTCCACTTGTGCTGCGGGGGAGGTACGATAGTAGTGATATGTATGTGCTCAGATTAATCGGGCATTTGTATCTGTTTCGCAATAAGTCAGGGATTGCAAATAAGAGTTATGAGGCGGAAAAAAATCAAGCCCTAAAAAAATGCCAGGGACATCGAAAAAATTGCTCATATGCTATTTTTGGAAGGTCAATCCAGCTACCGGATAAACTTTTATTTCCAATTTTTATTTTAAAAATTATTTTTAACTCTTATTTTCAATTTTTATGAAAAAAATTATAAATAAGAGTTATTTTTCAATTTTTATTTAAAAGTTGAAAAATAAGAGTTATTTTCAATTTTTAAAATAAAAATCAAAAATAAAAGTTATTTTCAACTTTTATCATAAAAATCAAAAATAAAAGTTGAATTGAAATATCTTTTGATCGGGAGGGCCCATTTAATTAAACTGCCTATATATTTTATCTACACTTTATCATGGCCCATAAAATGATCATACCTTTATTCAGTGTAGTTTAATGAAATGGGCCCTCCAGATCAAAAGATATTTCAATTCAACTTTTATTTTTGATTTTTATGATAAAAGTTGAAAATAACTTTTATTTTTGATTTTTATTTTAAAAATTGAAAATAACTCTTATTTTTCAACTTTTAAATAAAAATTGTATAATAACTCTTATTATTGATTTTTATTTTAAAAATTGAAAATAACTCTTATTTTTCAACTTTTAAATAAAAATTGAAAAATAATTCTTATTTCATAACTTTTATCAAAAAACTTATAAGAGTTACGATCCCTGCAATAAGTCGCCATTCCAAACTTCATATTCAGATGTTGCTCGATTTAGATTAAATGGCATTAAACCACTCTTGAAAGAGGACTCTGAAACATTTATATATAAACACAAATTCATTAAAGTTATCTGGCCAAAAGTAAAATCTGAAACACTTTAAAGAATTATCTTTAAAAGAGTAACCCCTAAGGGGGGGTACTTTTCTTTTTTAATATAATGCTTATCTATTGAACAATTTATTAACGCTTTGAAAAGTTGTCAATATTCTTATCTGAGGCATTTGTGAGTAAAGTAATAATTGCGATTTCTGTATTCAAAAACTTTATTCCCCTTAAATCGGTTTACAATGTAGTCAGTAATTGTAATTGATATCAATTATAAGCAAAACTCTAATGAATATATTTTAAATCTTCTATATTTGAAAGGTGACCTCATTGAAGGACACGGTAACGATTCCAATTGCTGTGCTAAAGGCTGGCGAGACGCGGGCTGTTAATCCCGACGTGGAGTTCTATGAGACGAAGGTGACATTCAAGCTGATTAGGGGCAGCGGACCGGTCTACATTCACGGTCTAACCATTAAGGATGATGTGGAGGTGGTCGACATGGAGGAAGAGGACGATGAGGATGAAGCCGAGGATGTTGAGATTGAGCACCCAAAGAAGCGCGCCAAGATTGAGCAGAACGCCGATGGCAAAAATGCCAAGAACCAGAAGAAGAAGTAAAAACATCGAAAACTTTCTAAGCTATATCTGTAGATTTAAACAAAAATAAAACTGTTTTAGGCCCTATACACAATATATAATTACATATTTAACGATGTATAACTTGAAAATGTACGTTTAGTTCCTTCTCTCAGATCCTTATAAAATGATTCAACAGCTGATTCAATTCAACAATAATAAATAATGATGATGTACTACTAACTTTAAACTCTTAAGCAATAAGCCAAGTTAATTATCAAACTATCTGCATTTCCAACATATGCACATAAGTATATTTGCAACATCTTGTATATATAACAACTTACAATACAATATGCAACTACAACTACAGCTACAACCCCGCCAGACTTTAAACTCACATAATTGTAGTATGAAAGAAATAAATTGTCAACGGTATACAAGAATGATATGATATGAATGTTGTTTTGTTTTCATATATTTTGGTTTTAATTATCAGCTGTAGGTGTGTTTAGATTGTTACCGGAATTTTAAAGAATGCATTACAAAAAATGATAATATCAGCTATCAGCAGCACATATAAATTGAATTATCTCGAAAGTTTTGTATACATTTGCACGCAAATCAAGTTATTGTCGGATCACGGATGGGACATTTAATTAGGCGATGGCATAACTCCTATTCTCTCACAGGCCGCCTTCTCCAGTGCCTCACGATGCTTGGGATCGGCGATTTGAATCAGCTCATACATGCGCTGTCGCACATTCTTGCCAAAGAGCGAGGCAATGCCATGCTCGGTGACAACATAGTGGACATGGGCACGTGAGGTGACGACACCGGCACCTATACAAAAATATCAAATCATTAGAACTTATCACTTGAAAGAGAAGTTGTTAATCTTGAACCAACCCGGTTTAAGCATAGGCACAATCTTGCTCTCTCCCTTGTTGGTTGTGGAAGGCATGGCAATGATGGGTACACCCAAACCATCGAGACCCTCAGCAGCACCACGAATGAAGTCGACTTGTCCGCCAAAGCCGGAATAGAAGCGCGTGCCAATGGAATCGGAGCAAACCTGGCCGGTCAAGTCGACCTCAATGCAGCTGTTGATGGCCGTCATTCGTGGTTGTTGCTTCACAACGCTAGTGTTGTTCACGTAGTCAATGGCCAACATTTCTGTGAATAAGACAAAATCAATTAGATATGTCCAATTAATATGTAATACTTCTTAAATTACCAATGAAAGGATTATCGTCGACAAAGTCGTACAATGCCTGATCGCCAATGAGGAAAGAGCCGACAATGCGTCCCCTGTGCATCTTCTTTTTGCTGTTTGTGACACAGCCCTTCCTGACCAATTCCACAACGCCGTTGGCGAACATCTCCGAGTGAATGCCAAGATCCTTGTGATTGTGGAGAGCTGCTAGCACAGCATCAGGAATGCTACCAATGCCCATCTGCAGAGTGGCACCGTCTTTGACCAAATTCTCGGCAATCAGTTGGCCAATCTTCTTCTCAACAGCGGATATTTCACCCGTTCCATGCTGAGGCAATTTTTCGTTAATCTCAACGGCAAAATCGAAGTGCGATTTGTGGATGATGGAGTCTCCAAAGGTACGTGGCATATGAGGATTGATTTGAGCTAAAATCAGATCGGAATCGAGTTAGCAAATTAAATACAGATTTTAAATTAGACGGTGATACACATACCCACGATCAACTTGGAGTAAAGGAGTCCAGCACGAACGCAATCGACGCTGGTGCCGAGCGAGCAGTAGCCATGACGATCTGGTGGCGACACATGAATCAAGGCAACATCGGGCTTCACAATCTTCTTGTAAAACAGCTGAGGAATTTCATGCAAAAATATGTGTACATTGTCGCCACGTCCCTCGGCGACAGCTTTGCGCACATTGCCGCCCATGAAGAAGGAGTTGGAGCGGAAAATATCCTTATACTCCGGCTTGCAATACTCGGCAGGTCCCTCGGTGTGCATGTGGCACACAGTGATCTTCTCCAGCTTGTTGCACTTGCCATGCATGGTCATCGCATTGAGCAGCACATTCGGAGTGCCGGCAGCACCCTGTGCAAACACGGTGTCGCCTGAAAGATAGAACAAATGAATAATTATATTATTTCTGAAGTGAATTCGAATTAGTAAAGAAGTGAATCTAAGTTAAGAATAAAATATCAAATAAATCGAGTAGTCGATACATCTCGAAATTATTATAAAGTTGACTGATTGTAAATAAGCTATCGAGTTAAAGTATTTGGATGTATTTACACCACTAGTTTAACCTTCAATTGATATCTTTTATTTTAGTCCCTAGTTGAGACCTCTGACTGAGAATGGTTCTTGTCTGCGCTGAGTGCTATAATTTTAGATCAGTTTCATAAATGGAATTCTTTTAGCACATCTTCCCGTCTGTGTTTTTGCCCATAAATATGTGTCTTCTTGTACACACACAGTCATTCTACAATAGTGCACGTGCTGTATTTTTAGAAATATAGTATTAAAATTATCATAGCAATGCCAAGAAATTGCATGCCAAAAGAATAGGGGAACTAATGTTATACAGTAAATACACATAGACGATTAAATTAGTCTAAACTAAGCATGTCCACATACTAAGCTTATCTATCATGTAAGTGATTGTTTTCAAATGATAATTAAGTAAACTAAGACTAATGATTAATTCATTATGCTAATACAAGTACTTATTTTGGCTACTTGACGTCGCACAGTGGGGATAATTGACTTTTCGCTATGTAACAAATTACAACAAAAAACAAATTATAATAAAAATCAAATAAAAATAATACGTAAGCACATATTAAATATTTTTAAACTCGCCCTTCAGATTTGCTTGCAAATTTTTTAGGGCGGCGACTCCACTGTGAACTGACGCGAATCGGAATATATATAAAGTATTTAACATATAGGTAGGTCAAAATCTATTTTTATTGCAACTTGCCGATGCGCTAACTCAATATTCCTAAACCCAATTGCCAAATGCATATATACAGTCAAACTTCCCTAATTCGAATCACCATTATCCAAAAAAAAGGTTCGAGTTATGTAGATTTTCGATATTTTTCTTAAGTTTATTAGTTTTACTGCCACTCATAGAGTCATAGAAGTTCGAGTTATGGAAGTTCAACTGTATTTGGTATACATACATACTTAGCTAAGTGAGTGTTTTGGCATGTAACTCATTGCTCTATCTGAAAGATCGTGATAAGATTATCAAACTGTCATAACTCATCAATGTAATTATCAACATAATGTTTACGACTTAATTAGAATTAACTTAGTATCTGTGTGTTTTGTATGAATGTACGAATGCTATCTGCACAACGTGCTATACAAATTATAATAAAAAAAACAAGAACAGTTATGTTTGGCACGCCGAAGATTTGATACCCTTGCTTTTCGACTGATTTGACATTTATATCATATATTAGTCAGGTTAAGCTCAAATTTGGTCAGGATATATACCAAATTATATCGTAAACAGCTTGATATGCAATTTATACCTTAATTTTATTCGCTACAAGCTCTGAAAATAATCAAAACCAAAGAGTATGAACATAAAAATGCTACTCTAAATGATTTAAGCCTAATATGTTACCCTTTCCACCTAAAACTTAGCCAAATACACAAACTATGAAATTGTTTAAGATATCTCAAATTTCATGACAAAATTAGAATACCCTCTGCAAGAGTATATCAAATGTTTCGCGAACAAAATGACGTAGTTGTTTTAGTTCAGCGCGTGCTTGAGAATTAGGCTAAAATTAGATCGGGTTGAATCTTCTGAATTTTTTCTTATGTTATTCTACTGTTCAACAACATCACGATGAAGCTCTCAAAGTGCGCCTGATAAATGTATGTATGTGTGTATGTTTTGTGGGCGGGGTCCACCAACTAGTTTGATTAGTCGAACATCATAATATTTTTTTGGGGCGCTCTTGCGCAACTTGCCAATTGAAATTAATTAAATCAATGCTGCATTAGCACCAACAATTTAGCATGTTTTGTTGCCGAATGTTATCAGAAATTTTTGGTGCTGTCAACACAAAAAATGCTTATACTTTTGTACAGTCGCCCCACCTCCTAATATTATTGCATAAGGAAAGTATACACTCAATGTTTAATAACAGTTTAATTTTAAAGTTATATTATGTAGATAATACTTGACTCGTATGTTCTTATCAGCACAGCTGTTGATGGCGGGCCAGACATGTTTTTTCTGCCGCGTCTGTGCGCTAGTTTGTGTTAGAGTGTGTGTGTGTAAGCTAAGCTTCTCACTAGCGCAGAGTGCAAAGTACAGAATTATAATATGTATGCATTCAACACACACGTTTATGCTTTTGAACAGAACAGCGTGCGTGTTGTTGTTTTAATATGAAATACATTCTCAAATTGTCATAATCACATGTCTTTGTGTATATTTGCAAAACGTATCTACTTGTTTGTAATCCCAGCTGCAGTAAATGTAAATAATATAGAAATCAAATGAAAGTTGAAACTTGCCTGTTTACATACACTTGTTTGACAGTTAAATGATTGGCATTTATATATGTATAAGGTACTATATTTATTTTCTGCATTCACGTCAGCTCAACGATACTCAAGTAATTATTTTGACAAGAAAAAAAATGTTTTTTTTACATTTTTATTGTGTTAAACTCTATTGATCTCATTATTTTTTATTCTATATTAAAAAATTATAAACCAAGTAAATGTTCTTTGTCAAAACAATTACTTGACTTACTGTAGAAATGCATACTGTCTACGTGGGCTTGTAAATAAGTGATAAGCTGATTGATTGTACATTTCTGGGAGTAATCACGCTCAATTGATTTCTATTGCCGGCATTTATAGAGCACCCTGTAATTGGCCCACTTGATATGTGCTCATATACGTGTGTGTGTGTGTAATAGTTTGAAATATATTCGCGTCATTACACGCGCACACACACATACATGTAAAGCTGCTTAAAATTTGCATGACTTGTATGTGTGACGCTCCCCTTCCCTAGCCTTCTCGCTTCTACCCATAAGCACATCATAACCTTAACCTGGCCTTATTTTCATTCTGTTATTTCTAAGCAATCGTCTGCGTCGTAGGGCAGGGCAGGACAGGGGATCAAACAACGGTATAGTGCAAACATTACATAACACCGAATATTGCGGCACAACCAAAAATCAGCCGAAAAATAAAAGTTATCCAGTCACAATTGCACTTTGATGCGTGATGACGCGTGATGTGATAATAAATCTGCTTACCAGATTTAATGCAGCTGACGGCTTCCTCAGCGGACACAATTTTCGGCTCGCGGTCAATGGGATGCGACAGCTCCTTGACATAGGTAAAGTAATTGTTGTGGGTTGCCGCAGCATTCGCCGACGCAACTTTCAGGAATTTGTTGACTTGGCCCACACGACGCGCCAGTTGCTTGCTCATGATTCTTGTTGTTGCTTATGCGCTAACACTTAATGGCGACACAAAATACGCTCCGAAGAGAAATGCGGCTAGTTGTGGATGCAGTCAATCACTGTGTTTATCAATCCCGTCTCCAATCAGTCTCTGCTTGCTCTGTGTCCGTGTCTGTTCCGTGCTTTCAGTTCAGCGGCGCGTTTACTAGTGCTGGGACCGATTTTAATAAAATCGATTTTAAATCGATTTAAATCGATTTTTTCTGTTGTGGAGCCAAAATCGATTTTGTTTTAAGGAAAATCGATTTTTTTTAAAAAGGAACAGTCCTGTGAAATGCTACTTGTGACTGGGAATATAAAGGCGCGTATGTTTGAGTACACAAAAGGTACTAAAGAATAGCTGTTTTTCCATCTCCCATATGAATTAAACGAATTTAATTTTAGTCAATAAAATCTGAATTTATTTTAATTTTGGTAAATCTTTCCATTTTTTATTAACGATGACTGTTAAATAACATACAAAAATTGTGATAAATAATATAAATACTAAAAAACAAAAAAAAAAATAATAAAATCCAAATAAAGTAATAAAAAAAATTAAGTTAAAAATATTCTGTTTAATTTAAAAAAATCGATTTTAAATCGATTTTTTCTGATTGAGAAATCGAATTAAATCGATTTTTAAAAAAATCGTAAAGTCCCAGCACTAGCGTTTACAACTGCGGTGGGTGAAAAGCTTTACCACACTACAAAAGCTCTTTGCATCGGCAATGCCCAACTTCTGTCTCTTCTGTTTCCTAAATGCCCATTTATTAAATTACATATTTAATTAAACTACATAATATTTTCGATGCAAAGAATTTCAAAATTATATATAATTTCTTTTTAAAAATTTTTGTCTGACAAATTTGTTAAGATTCAGTGCTGCCAAACGGACATCAAAGTCGTTTCGCAGCACTGGCACATTCCGGGCGAATGGCACTTTAGTTTGGCGCGTTACGTTTGAAATGAATGATTTTTATTTGCATTTATAAGCGGATGGATAAAAATCATGTAAAAAGTGGATAATATGATCCGTCGATGCAGGTACATATTTAATCTGTCTGAAATAATAAAAAACACATTGTTTGTTGGAATAGCTGCGCGGTCAAAAATGTGATCGCATTTAATTAGCGTTTATTATAATATATAGATTTTCGTCCATTTAATTGATAAAAGCGCCTTGAACTAACAATTTAAAAGTAACAAATTACATACATAAATGTAATACTTAGATTAAGAGAACTTATGTGAAAAATCGACTATTTAACAAAAAGTGACTATTTACACAGGCTTAGATCTAGAATTAATTATTGAAGAGATTTCCATATTTCAATAGTTATGCGTATTCCTTGGTACAATTCAGTTACTATGTATTTTAGCCATCTATATATTTGTTTATACTCGTAATGTATGGGTTTATGAAGGTTTTTGTTTTAATGAGTTGACTAGTTTATAATTTTTGTTCTAACTTTGACTTGATGTTTTCGGCACAATTTGGGGTTTATTATTGAACATTCAGTTATATTGTAAGTATATTTGTATGGATATTCGAATATTACACGGTATATATTATGATATCATGCAAGTTGAAAGAAATGAATGTGACGTGAAGTTGATTGATTAATTGTTCGGCCTTTAAATTTGGACGGAACCTAAACGTTAAATAATAAATAGTAAAACGGCACAATGTGAAATTTAATTTTTGTTTACTAACATGGCAAAACTCTGCCCATACAAGTCTGACTAGAGGTTTTGGGTTATAGTGTTTAAAAAACAGTTGTGCAGCATCTTAAAAAGTTTCCGATATAAAACTGCCATATAATATAGATTATATATGTACTATATCTGAGATTACAAATTTGCGTTGATTGCGATTTTGAGTAGTAGTTAATCTGTTAATAGTAATTCAGTTAATTAGTTTGCTTATAAGAAGTACGTTCTTGATTTGCCTTTACATATTTCAAAGAGTAACTACTTAAAATGATGCTCTACTAAGCTAATATTTAAAGGTAGACTTTAGTTTAAGAACTAAACTAATTAAGCCTTTATTTGGCTGTTTGCTGTGTGTGTGTGTTTTCTTTTTGGTGCTCTCTCTCCTCTATTCCTCTATCTCGTTGGTAGCGTCATATTCATGCAGAGCTCATGATCCCGCAGATCACCCCAGCCGCCGTTTCCCTTACGCAGCTTCGACTTCTTCAGCAAACTCGGCACCGTCATCATAAGGGAACGCGGAAAAAGTTGATGCGAATTCCGTGCGATGCGCAGAACGTGTTGCACCTTGGAAATGACTTGATTGGACTCGCAGTTCTTATTCTTATGATGTACACCGCTGAAAGGAGAAAAGGTTAATCTCGATCAGATATCTATTAATATATTTTACTTACCACTCCCCTATGTGGAAGACACGCGGTCCCTTGACAATCATGGCGTGCAACTTGCGTTGCAAGCACTGCTGGGACACATGCTGCAGCGACCAGTCCCAGTTGTAATCGTCGTAGGAGCAAAAGTGCTGGGCACACCGTCTAATGCTCTTCCAGGTGGTACGATTGAAGGCAAATCCCATGTTGTGCTTGCTGCTTATCCATGGCATTGCCTCCACCTAATCGAGTAAATGGCAAAAAATAAAAATCAATTTTTATTTACACTTTAGATTGGAAATTTAAGGGGCAACATAGTAAACATTGGATAAAAAAAGGGGGCAACATGCGAATTTCAATTGTTTAAAGTTGAAACTAAAACAAGCCAAGAATGTGTGTTTGGAATTAAAGCAAACTTAATAATAATATTAATGATTATAAGAATTGTTATAGGATCAGCCGTATTTGAGGGATCAGAGATATAGTTTTTATGATGAAAATCCCTCCTGTATGAAAAAAGCAATGAATGTTTTGGACCCTGACTTGACAGATCCCATATACTTTATTTAAACCTAATCCCTGTGGCAGTTTAAACGTCTTTATTCATTAAAACGTAATGTACATTAGGTCAAGTGATTTCTAGGACAGTAAAAAAATATTTTTATATTTTCTTTCTATTAAAAAATTAAAAAAAAAGATAAAGAAACGTTTTTTTTTTTTTTAAATATATGAAATTTTTGTATTTCGAAACAAATACTTAACAAATAGTATAAGATGTATGGGATTTCAGATTTAAATTGTGTGATTAAAGAACGCTCAAAACCATCTAATACTAAAAGTTTGTATATATGTATGTATAGTAGGTTGTGGTTATAGTTAACACTGTTAACCTGTATACCTTGCGATAATCTTTGACGATGTTGTGTTTATCTGGGACCTTGGCGACGCGTGCACGGACACGAGTCCGGGCGTGCAACTGTTGGTTGCATGTGTGGCATGCGGAGGAGGGGGCGGAATACGAGTATTGTTATCGGCATGCCAAACGAACACACATTACACATGACAATTGTACCACAAAGAGATAGAACATTAAGTAATAAGTAGAACAATTAACAAATAAAGGACACTGACATGCGATTCGCCAAAAGCAATTGGAAGGGGATAAGAAATCGAATATCATGCAAAGAGTTATAAATCAAATAAAAGAGTATCAACTTGTGCTCCACTACGGCAATGATGGGGAAAAGTGCTAAATATTCTAAGTTGTTTGAATGAAATTCAAATTTAAAGGTTGTTTTTAGATTAGAACGTCGTTTGGTGCTACCTTCTGATAGACGGAATATAATGACGGCAGGACATGATAGTTCCATGTTTGTGCACCATTTTTATTATTGTTATTATTATTACTATTTTCATTGTTATAATTATTATTATTATTATTATTATTATTGTTGGTGTTGGATGTGGCTGTGACAGTGTTAATATGGTTAGTTCTTTTGTTATTATTTTTAGTATTGGCTTTTTTATTATTATTATTGCTATTAGTTTTGTGGTTGTCAGCGCTATTAACATCAACGGTGTCGCCCACATAGACTTTGACATTCTTTAATGAAGTGCTGGATGATTGCGCTGATGACTGCAGTGAGTTTCTATTATTATTTTGGTTCCTATTCGATCCTAATAGACTGTTTGACGAGATCAGCGAGGAAGCATACGATTTTTTGTTAGTCTGCACGAAGTATATAGAGAAGAACGCAAGAATGAGTTATGATATTTAAATACGAATATGATGTGATTTTTGTGATTGTGTATGTTAAATAAATATACAAAAAATTATGTACAATAATATATGTGTATGTAAGTTCTTTTGTCTGTACACTAGGCTTATGTGTGTGTGTTTATGCGAATTAATATGTTCTATAAACCTAGTGCTTGAAATGATTAGGTAACAGTTATACTGGCATAAGCGTTGACAGATTTTGTAAAAAATAAATACATGAATCAAAGATAAATCATATATAGAGTATATCGATAGAAATTGATATTAATATTGTTATTAATAGATATTGTATTTTTGGCATTTAAGCAGCTGTTTCGTTTCTTTCGTTGTAACCAATTAGCCAGGCAAAAGGATTGTTGCATTTGCTTTGATTCAGTTCTTACCTTGTGGTAAGTGTAATAGTTGAAGGTCTTTAGATAGGTGCCCAGGGACAGTATGTTGCACTGGGGGCACAAGTCTTTGGTGCGCTGTTGCATCATGGCCAGCAAATAGAGAAAGTCCTCAGCCACATAGTGATCCTCCTCGAGGAATAAAACTAGACCTGCAATTAATAGAAGTGTTACAATTTGTTAAGCGTTAAGAATGTGTCTATAACTGACCAGTGTGAAAACGTGTCACTTCCAGCTCATTAAAGACACGATTCGCTTTCCACCACCAGTGGTGTTTGGTCTGTGTGAACTTGGCCTCTCGATAGTGACCATAGAGATCCGGATACATTGCATTATTGCAGTTACTGATGAGAGCTCTGCAAATGAAATCAAATCACTTTAGAATTACAAATAATAGAGACTCGCATCTACTCACTGCTCTTTCTTAATGTTTCTAGGACAGTCATTGGGATCCACGCCGGGATACTCATGTGGATGGGTTTGTATCGAATACGGATAGAAGATCTGTAGCACTTTGCAGAAATCGATCTGCTGCACCAGATCATTGATGTCATCATCGTAATAGTCATGCGAGAAGATCAGCAATGACTTGGAAATGTCACGTGCCTGTGCCAGGCTGACAATCAAATGACGTAGGTAATTGATGCGCGTATGCACCTGGAAAATACGAGTAGGACAAATATGAGTTGGATTCAAATCACAGCTGCTCACAACACACCTGTATGACAATTATCACAGAATCATTTTGCAGCGGACCAAATGTGTCCTCGTTTAACACCAACTGCATTTCGTTGTATCTGATAATCTGACGCTTGATCTCTGTTATATTTGGCGGACGATATGCATCGAAGCTGATTGTGGTCGCCGATGCCATTCCCGACACGCCCAAGGCAGCGCTGCTGGCATTTGAAACCAGCGCTATAAAATTGAAAATTCAACAGTAAGCACTCCATATAATGAATTTTATTCCAGGGGAACTCACCTGCTGCCGACGTGCTGTGATTGCGCGAATGTGGAGTCAGATACTTATGCAGAGTTGCTGGTACCATCGACAATATGGCATCCACCGAGTCATTGGTCACCGAGTCGCTCAGCATCACATCGCGGCTATCCACTAAAAATAAATAAACCATATAAATAACATTATTATTAAATATACAGAAACCTACAAGTTTTGTGTCTCTAGCTCTTAAAGTCTTTTAGATTTAGGTTTTTAAAAAGAATTTCGCGGCTAAACAAAAGAAAATCACGTGAGAAAGTTAACAAATTAAAATATAAGTTATACAAATAATGTTATTTTTAAGTATTATAAAAGATATTATTCTAAAAAGAACTGGCCTTGCTTGGGATGTACAGAAACCAACATATTTAGTTTGGTGTCTCTAGCTCTTAAAGTCCCTTAGATCTATTCGTTCGTTTGTTGATGCAGGATCTGCTAATTGCTCATATTTCCCATTTGAAAGTATTGACAAAAATTGCCAACAAGAATTATGTGAAATTCACTTACAGTAGTTAAAGTTGTGGTACTGCAGAAGGCCAAAGATGCACAGCGCCAGAATGAAAATGCTGCGCATATAAAAATTGTTGCGTTTGCGTCCCATGGCCCCAGTATTGGGCAGGGGTATCAGTACACGACCTTCAAAATAAATGCGTGTTTATAAACTTTAGTTATCAAGTTACCATCGAATCCATTTCGTTAGAAATTACCTCTCATTTTTGACATTTTTTCAGCGACCTGCTTCTGAGTTGCTACCAAATGCCTACTAGGCAGACTCTTTTATTTCGCCATCTGAAATTGGAAGAAAACACATTATTTAACGCATATTGTTCGAGTGTTATCAATGATACTAGATTGCGGAATGCCACACAAAAAAAGTCATTAGCAAAAATCGAAAATTGCTTTAGTTTACTCTGCTCAATAAATTAAAATTATCGGTATTTTTGACAGTCTTTTACTGAGCGGTAGACACGTATATCTTGTAAACAAAATAAAGGGTTATACCCAACTAAGAAACAGAGATATTGAAGATTACAATATATTAAATTCAACTTTATTGCAAATATTTCTTGAGAAATATAATATTGAGAAATATAATTTCTGCATTCAAATTATATTAATTTCGGTCAAATAATTATCAAATAAAATCCTTTTTTTCAAAAATTCAAAATTGTAAATATCAAGTTTGTTTAAACTTAATTAACTCCATATTATAATTAGTATAAATTAAAATTTTAAATGTGATTCTATGAAATGAACAAAAATCGGAAATCTGCTTTCAAATTAATTTATTTTGTTAAATTAAAATTAGGTTTTCTTGAATTAAAAGTTGAAGTGCTTCCGCGAAAATTCAGTTGTCGATTTTTCGATTTATTTTCATTATTTGCAATCTGTTTACTAGGTACAGGGTGACTGCAAGTCAATCACTTTCTCTTGATAATGCTAATGGAATCTTGTAACCCTCAAATATATAACTCAAACGACTTTTTTTATCCAGAAATTGCACAGTTACAAAATCAACAATAAGTCATGAATGTGAGTGCTTATGAGTGCGAGTATCCGAGTACGTATGAATAAATTGTTCAGCTCGAAATGGCACACAATAGCGAATAGCGAGCCGGGCTTCGGTTGGAATCCCATAATGCGCATACGACATGTGGGCACTTGAAAATGCCTAGGTGATTAGCTTGAAACTTGAAGCCTTAAGCCTATGGACAGCCACAGTCGTCACAACTTGAGCATTTTCACACACAGAGGGGGAGGAAGGGCGAAGAAGAGGGCGGATTGGATCAAATTGGCCTCCCAGCGACACGTAGTCGTTGTGCGTGTGTGTGTGTGTTTTTTTTTGTCGCCGGTGTCGGGATTGGCGAGGAAAGACGTCGGGGCTTTGTAAAGTGGGCGATCGCGGCCTCGCGTCAATTGGCATATAAATAGAATATATATTTGGCGAATGCGATGTTTGACGAAATACTCGTACTTATATTTATAATTTCTTGGCTCTTAGCACACTCAGCACAAATTGCATTTAACAGACAAATATTACAAGGAAGAAGAATTTTAATTTGTATGTTTAAGAATTATTTTGTTATTAAAAAAAGAATATCGCTCATAGTCCAGTAATTGTTGAGGCATAATAATAAAGTACACATTTTATTTTACAACCAAAAAAACTTAACAATCAAAACCATCAGTAAAAAATATACTAAAAAATAAAAAAGCAAATAGAATTTATTCTAGAATAAATTCATTTTTCAGGGTATCAAACCAAAACGAATATCGGTTTCAGTTACGGTTTCGGTTATGTTCGCATATAGGTTTTCGGTAATCGGTTGAGCTAAATTTTTATATATCGGTTACTTAACGGTTAGCAGTTTTTTCGGTTTCGAATTACTGATAAGATTTCGGTTTGCAAAACGATTTTAAAAAATGTTAGAGATATGTAAATTTAAAAACCAATGTTTGAATATTTCAAAAAGTAAGTTAATTTTACTGAGATCAATATAGACATACAGCTGAGTTCACAGAAATAGCAGTGCAGATGACCTGCACCTTAATGATCGACAAATCCTATTATAGAGACCATTATGGAACAAAAACTTTTTAAAATTGTTAAATGTATTTATTTTCTCATAAGTTACCATCTTTTTATTTTAATTTGGTCAGTATTTTTTAAAGTTTTGTTTCGGTTACGGTTTCAGTTACAGTTACCAATTTTAATCGGCTTACCGGTTAACGGTTACAGTTATGGTTACGGTTTTAATCAATGATATTTTTAACTCTATTTGATTTTCAGATCAGTCTATAAAGAAATGTGATTAAGTCACTTTTTGTAAGTTTAAGCCACGAAATTTGCACTACAACAGCATCTAGAGCAAACCGCGAGCTGCAAATGCTGAAGTTTGCCTGTGCCTGTCTGTGTGGCGGCAACACGAATATATGTATTTTAAATTTGTAAGCTCGGATCCTTTCGCCTTGGTGTCTCTGGCGCTACTAACGAAAACATGTCAGCAAGATACCTTTATGAATCGAAAATATCGACGTCTACGTTTTCCAGCCGGAAACTTCTGGGTGTGGCGTTATCAGCTACTTAAACTCAAGTCCATTTTGGTCAAGAAACCATTCCCGATGATAGGCACATATCTCGAAATGTCTTTCCTTCGACCCTACCACATATTTATTTATGGTCTGTTGTGACAATGCATAACATTCATTTCAGCAAATCTATTGAGATAGTAAAAGAGCGTATGGAAAGTATTTCTATGTCATCAGTTCCCTCCCCTTGTCCCTTGGTGGCTTATCAAGTCAATCACTTGACAAACATCAATTTGAAGCAATAAAAATGCAAGTGCTCATAAAAAACGAACTGTAATTGATTGTAACCCCGTTTGTCCGCCCATTAAATGTCATGGCAACAACAACAAACATTAGAAGTTTCGATTCATATATTTTTGGACTATTAATGAAATCAATGAATTTCCATAAATAGCCGAGTACTTGGGCAAAAACTTATAATTGGGGGCGTTGTCAATGCCCCGCCCCCTAAAAAATGAGACATATGTTTGTATGTAGACGGAAACAAGACACTTAACTTTGAATTTGAACTTTAGACAACGATTGTGGATTAAAGAGATTCGAGTATACAATGGTGTCAAGTGCATGTGCACTCAAAAGTATCAGGTGTTTGTAAGGAGAATCGAAATTGGGGAAGAGAGAGTGTGTGTGAGAGAGAGTGAGAGAGAGAGATAGTGTGTAAACACAAAATTCAGGCGAAACAGGCCCACATTTATTTATTTTCAGTCTGCAGGTTACGAAATACACACTACATAACTGTCAAAAGTGCTCACTCAGCAGCAAAACCAAAGTCAAAAATAAAAAATCAAACGCAAAATACAAAAGCAAAGACAATGCGAAAACAAATTCGCCGCTTGCTTTGCATTGTGTTGTTTTGTTTTTATAGCTGTCATTGTCGTTGCTGCTTTTGCAGTAGATGATACATTTTTGATAATTGTGCTAATTTTATGACCGTTTGTTGTTGTTAATGGGGGAGGAGTTGACTTACCTTTGGCTAAATTTGCAAGTGCGCAATGTTTTCGTTTTTGGCTCTGCCTCGTCTGTCGGCATCGTTGTTGTTGTCCAATCGATTTTTCAGACGCCCCAAGTCCACTTCAGTTTACAGCGCAACGAATAATAACGGAAATTAAGCGCGCGTTTTTAAATTGTTGATGATTCTTCACTTTTACGCCAATTTCAAGCATCTTGTTCCTTTTCTAATTTACTTAAGTGTCGTTGCGGTCAGTATTTATCTCTGTTGCTCTTGTTGTTGTCGTTGTTGACTGAGATTCGCACAGATTCGATTCCGATTTCGATTCACATTTGTATAGAGATTCTGGCAGCTGCCATTGCTGCCGTTATACGAAAACACTCAACACAGCTTGCACACACAACACATATGTAGTTATGTACATTTTGAGAGATACTCTTATTGCTACATTTCAAAAGCCCGTTTTTTATTATTTGATAAGGCTATACGTTTTATGCAAATTAATCTATTTACTTTTCGTTTTCTTTTGAAGCACACGAAGAAATTTCACCGTCCGTCGTCCGCTGCTCGCAATATGTATCTTTCGGTTCGCTCTCACGACTGAAATTATTTGAACAGCTGTGCTGTGTTGTTGGTTTCAGGGAGAGGAAATGGCCGCGTATTTTTACTGTTGAGCAACAACAAAAAAGCACCAAAAAACGACACAATTTTAGCATTGGCTGTAAGATTATAACAGGGTGATAATGACCGTTTGGCAGTGCAATTTGTAGTTTTTTATATTCGATGTGAAAAACTTAAATATAAAGCTTGTAATAAATTTAAGTATTAAGTTGAACCCAACAAGAATTAAAGATAAGAAACTGAAAAGCATAGTTGTCGTAATTTTTTTATTTAAAAAAATATATGTCTGTTTACTTTCTCGTCATGTACGCAAAGCCAAAAACAAACAAAAATTAGCCAAATTGACTTAAAAAGAGCCAAAACTTGTGTTTTGTAGTTTATTTGTGTATCAGACACTTAAGCAATTACACATATTTTCACATTTTCATACAAAATAACTGATTTCTGAACTGATGAAAAAAAAAGTCAATTTGAAAAAAAAAGAGTAATTTTTGGCGCAAAAACGCCAATTGTGGCCCGTGAGACTGATCACATATTTAGTATTAAATCGATTGTTCTCTTGTTAATGATCACTTTTATGGTTAAGTCAGGGCTGTTATAATAATTAAAATTTCTTAACAATAATTAATTACTGACATTTCTTAAATTAATTTCAAACTGAATTTTATTTTAGAAGCAATTTGAGTCATTTTTATGTAGTTTTCTGTACTGGCAGGTTGTCAAAGCTGTTACTGTGTGTTAAATAATTTACAGATCTGGTGTTCATAGTTAAAATTTTTCTTAAATAAATTTTGTAGTAATTACCAATTTAATTTGCAGAGCTTTTTATGGAAATTGAAAGTGTAAATGTAACGAAAGTGAATTATTAATAAAAAATAGCCCGCGAATATAATATGCCACCCTGGAAGTATATTGCACGCTGTATCGTCGGCCTATCGAATGTGGTTATTCGATAGTTTGTTTAGTTGCTTTGGATTTGGAATTGCAGCCTTGGTCTCGCTTTGTGCCTAAGCGACCAATTTTTTTATTCCAAAAATATACGGACGCGCGTGAATCATTCGCGACGAATCGACTCACGACACGCATAATTCGAGTGTTCATATTATATATACGAAGTATTCATATTCGAATTTCAATTACACGTATACGCATTCACAATCGCAATCGCCTCACAATATTTAGTATTTTATTGCTGTCGTTGTCGTCGTTGCAGTATTTACGCCCCAGCCTGTCGTCTGTTGTGTGTCGCCCCCCGCCATCCCCCTGTCGTCTGTAGTGTGTTACTAAATTTGTATTAATAGTTGTGTGTTCACTGTGGTCCAACCAAAATGTTCAGTTTTCTGAAGCGCGAGACTCGCAATCAAGAGGTGGTCGAGAATGTCATCGGTGAGCTGAAAAAGATTTATCGCAGCAAACTGTTGCCCCTGGAGGAGCATTATCAGTTCCATGACTTTCACTCGCCCAAATTGGAGGATCCCGATTTCGATGCCAAGCCAATGATTTTGCTGGTGGGACAATATTCAACAGGCAAGACGACGTTCATTCGCTACCTATTGGAGCGTGATTTCCCAGGCATTCGGATTGGACCGGAACCGACGACAGATCGTTTCATTGCCGTCATGTACGATGACAAGGAGGGCGTCATTCCCGGCAATGCTTTAGTCGTCGATCCGAAGAAACAGTTCCGCCCCCTGTCCAAATATGGCAATGCATTTCTGAATCGTTTCCAATGCTCGAGTGTTGCATCGCCGGTGCTGAATGCCATTTCCATTGTGGACACGCCCGGCATTTTGTCCGGCGAGAAGCAGCGCATTGATCGTGGCTATGACTTCACTGGCGTCTTGGAGTGGTTTGCGGAGCGTGTGGATCGCATTATTCTACTCTTCGATGCACACAAATTGGACATATCCGATGAGTTCCGGCGCTCCATTGAGGCACTGAAGGGACACGACGACAAGATTCGCATCATTCTCAACAAGGCGGACATGATCGATCATCAGCAACTGATGCGGGTCTACGGCGCCTTGATGTGGTCCCTGGGCAAGGTGCTGCAAACGCCGGAGGTGGCACGTGTCTATATTGGCAGCTTTTGGGATCAGCCGCTGCGCTTCGATGCGAATCGTCGGCTCTTCGAGGATGAGGAGCAGGATCTGTTCCGTGATCTGCAATCTCTGCCCCGCAATGCAGCGCTCCGCAAGCTCAACGATCTGATCAAGCGGGCACGCTTGGCCAAGGTCCATGCCTTCATCATTGCCGAGCTGCGCAAGGATATGCCCTCGGTGTTTGGCAAGGATAGTAAAAAGAAGGATCTGATCAAGAATCTGGGTCAGGTGTATGATCGCATTCAGCGTGAACACTCCATATCACCTGGTGATTTCCCGGATATTAAGAAAATGCAGGAAGTCCTGCAGCATCAGGACTTTACCAAGTTCCATTCCCTGAAGCCGCATCTGCTGGACATCGTGGACAACATGCTGGCCAAGGATATTGCGCGACTGATGGAAATGATTCCCCAGGAGGAAATGACGCTCGTCAACGAGCCCATCGTCAAGGGTGAGTTTGATTTGGATACCTGTAAATATGCATACAATATACAATTGTCTCGTTCCACTCGTATTCTCGTCCAGCAATCGCAGGTATATTTCCACCTTGCCACATCACCCGCTTCTGTTTCCGCCTCCCTCCGCACCCGCATTGTGCACCCTCGACTTATGACCTACCCCGCACCGAATTCCGAGACTTGCCTGCGCTGCGATAAAATTATCGTCTGGCAATTTAAAAGGCGCGTTAAATCGTTCGATTTATTGCCCTCATGCTTCTCTCGACTTGCTTTGGATTGCTTTCTTTTTCTTTTCCTTACTTGATTCTTGCTAGGGGGAAATCTGCAGTGGCAATTGACTTTAGTCTTACTCTTTCTCCTGCTGGCTGCGAGTGTTAAAGCGGCATATTTATTTCAATACATTCAAGATTGTTGGAACTTCACATATAGCTGTGTTTCTTAATCGTGAAATGGCGGGAGATTCCACTTCGAAGAAATAAAATTGTCGCTGGGAAAGTTTTATTGAGTAATTGTCAATAAATTATCATTCATTTTTGATTAAATAGTTTAAGCAAAAATCGAATTTGAAAATATACCTTGCAATTTTTTTTAATTTCACTTTAGTTTTGAGAAATTCCAATCTCAGGAAAGATATAAAAAATAAACAGAAAAATATCAATAGAAAATATAAATAGGACAAATGGTATATAGATAAACATCATTAGATTGTCTTAGTTAAAGATTTTATATTCGTCCGAAACTTACAAATCTTTAAATGAACTTGAATGTGTCGAAGATTTTAAAAACGACTGTTAAGAACAGCTGCAATTTTTGCGCAGGTGAAAAATACTTTAAAAAAAGTAAATTGACTTTAAACATGTCTTAGATTGTCGAAACTACCTCAAAAAACAGCTGCATTTAAATAAAATGATACACAGCAATTTTTGTGAAATTAAATTAACAAGAAAAGATGATTCGCAAAATGTTGACACAGAGAATATTTCACTTATTGGCGAAAAAGTTTCAAAAAGTTAATTCAAAGGGGAAGTATTTGTGAAAAAAACTTTGTGAAAGAAACTTAATAGTAATAATAGTAAAGGTCAGAGTGCAAATGTTGCCGGATGGCGATCAGTTCAGGTTTCAACTTCAAGTGTAGATCAGTCTTTTCGTCTAAAACTCCAACAACTCTGCGTTAGAGCTGCAAAAAAGTTATTATTAAAGCCAAGTTGACCCAGTTAACAAATAGTCATGCCAAATAATGGAAAACAAGTTTGCTAGCACACACACAGAGAGATACAGATATAATGGTAGCAAGTGCGAGCGAGAGATGAAAATGTATCTAATGGATGCAGCAATTACAATTTAACTGTTTAGCGGCGCATGCAGACACCAAATGAAATGAAAGTTGAAGGAGTTTTCATCATGGGCATTTCCATTGGCTTTCCAACTGGGCCCAAGAAACTCGTGCAGCTTCCTGCTTAATTTTTTTGCACTTATGTAATGTTTGCCAAGTGCGAGTACTAAACTCGTATGCCTTATACCAATTGCTACGTAAACATTCGTGATAAGAGCGCGTTGCTGATAACAAAATAAATAGCACACATTGTGCTACTACTCGGCTAGACGCACTTTTAAGCAATTTGAAAACGGAATCTTAAGTTTAGGTAAATAGAAGTCGAGTCTATTCTCATATCTAGCTCAAATATGGGAATGGAGCCTTGGGGCGTGGTCCTGACTATAAGTGTTAGTCTATATTCTATTATCAAAACTGAATGCTTTCGTCATGTCTTGAAATGATAACAGAATATCGAACCCCATTGTGGGCATGATGTAAGCAATGACTGAAAAAGTAAAACAACAAATAATGTCAATGAAGCATTCGCATGACTCACAGGGAATGAGAAATGGAAGTGGAAATGGAAGTGGAAATGGAAGTGGAACCAGTCAGAGACCCCTCCAAAGAGGGGTACAGTTAGACATGCCACATACAGTATACATATATATTCACTTATTCAGACATTTCACAGTCGAGTGACGAGCAGATAGTTTGGACAGAGACTGACCATAGACGCCTCCAGATCCAGATCCGAGTCCAGGCAACCATGACGATGAGCACGCATTAAACTGAATAAACTAAACTAAGCTAAAGCGTTGCCAACTGAAACAGAAAAATCATAGCGAAAACATTAAAAAAACGTTTAAAAAATGCCAGACTGATAGTTACTCACTAATCTTTAATGATTTACTGGGAAAATTACAAAATAATTAACATCATCTTGCTATTAATAATTGTAGAATATGTTTAGCTTATAAGGAATATTTCCTGTTACTAAATGCCAGACTAATAGTTACTTCTTAATTTAAATTTACACATGAATCTTAAATGATTTTCTGAATAAATGTTCTTTATGACTTCGCTTCGCTTTAAAATAAATTTATTTGCAATTTATTATGAATAATAATTGAACTAATGAATAATCTTAAATTATTCGCTGAGAATATCACAAAATAATTGACTTGCATGAATAATTATAAGACCTGCATGACCTTTAAGTGCAGTTAATATGAAATAATTCGGATTAGTAAATGCCAGACTAACAGTTGCTCATTAATCTAAATCTAAATCTATGTGCATAAATTATTCAACATTACTTCCATTTATGTTGAGCAATTGAAGGTATTTATATGTGTGAATTGGTTTACACTGTAAATCTATAAATAAATGCCAAATCAATTAGTCCACAAATTATTTACCTTAAATGCTCAACATTATTTTAATATATTTTTAAAAGTTGTGCATATTTTAGACTTGTTTGCATTGACTTAGAGTTACTCATTAATTTTAAATGTAATGCTGCGAATATGTTTAAATAGTAAACAAAGAAGACAATTTTATAATTAAAGTGGTACTTATTCCTTTATGCGCAGCTAACATGCACTACTTCGCTTTAGTTTATAGGGTATTAAGTAGTAATCGCTGAGCTGGCTATGTTCATATAAAAAGTGATTATAATTGTCGCCTCTATGTGTGATAGTTGTTGTAATTCTGTTTGTTTGTTTGTCTCGCTGTGACCTTTGAACTATTTATCGTTAAGTGTGTGATTGGGTGTGTGTGTGTGTGTGTGTGTGTGTTATGTTGGCCCTGTTGTAGCCACTGTTCGACTTTGGTTTGCTTTCATTGGAGAGTGGAGTTCAAGGTCTTCGGGTGCTGTTGCCCCATTTACACATCCGTCGTTTGTTTTAGCACCTGTTTGTCTCCACAATGAATTGTTTATTGCAGCTGCAGGTGCCTCCGGGTCTAACTAACTAATTATAGACCGAGACTTGTTTGTTGTGGTTACTATTGTCTTGGCACTTGCCTTATCGCGGTTGCCAGGCGCTGCTTTTTATTGAATATAACTAAGCCACATTTCTAGATAAAAATCAATGCAAGTGACGCTTATCAAATGTTAAATAAAAAGAAGAAAAAATAGGTGGCATTTGCTTTACTTCTTTTTAGCACTTCTCTAATTTCCAACAACAAAGCAGTGATAAAAAAACTAGACAAATATGTATCTAATTTTTGATTAATAATCCTAATGTATAAAGCCACATGACGTTCAGAAATATATGTATTTCAATGTGTAATATTATTATATATTCTATGCATGAATAAGAAATATATACAAACTCAGAGAAATAATGATTACCTAATAACTGTATAATGTTGCCGCACATGGAGGAAGATGACAACAAATAAAAATGTATACATATATGTTTGAAGATTAGATGAATCTTCTATGTTGACTTTTGCATACTCTTAATTCAATTATTCTTTATTATTTAAATAAACAATTAAAACAGGGCATTCAAAAATGTTTTTTTATTGCAAGTTATCTGTGTATCTGGATGCTGATAGTATAAGTCGGTCACATATCTATGTAGATAAGCTTAGATAACAATTAGATAAAGACTTTTACCTTGCATCATAATACAATGTGTTTTACTATAAGTCATGGCATTAAGCTGCTTAAAGTCAGCTTATAAGCCAAGCCCAAATGCAACCCATTCAATTCAAATTTCAATTGCATTGCACTCACATTTACACACACACAGTCACACACACACTCGCACACAGATACTCAACCTGAGACCGCGTATCAATTTGTGTTGTTATGCGGCGCCGACTTGGCGCGTGTTGCCATTAAGTGGACTCATCCTTTTTTGCGAATGTGAATGTGAGTGTGAAATTGAAAAGATACTCGGGGCGCATTTGAATGGAACTTGCACTAAACGCAGGAAGAAAGCATTTATTTGATGATATATGTACGTATTTAGATGCTAGAGAAATGTCTTCAATGATCATTTTGTGAGACTAGACAAGACTAGACTTGTAGAATTGATCGTTGCCTTTTTGCATGCTTGGGGCTTTGGAATTGTATAGTCCACTTGAATGCTCTTCTAATTAAACGATTAGCACATTTGGCACGACCTTGTAGAAAGTATTCCATATACCACAGATAGAGATACATTTCGACGAAAATCGCAGCGAATTTGAAAAAACCACAAAGTGCCAAATAAAAACTGATGTCATGCGATCGCAATCTCGATTGAATGTGTCATGCTCAATCAATTGTCTTTTAGTTTGCAGTGAAAATTAAACTAAAATACAAGTGAGTATTGACTTCCGATCAACTGAAAAGGTCACATTTCATGTCAAACCTGTAATACCCTCTGTTTAGCGTACAGGGAACATAAGACTCCACACTAAATCAGAGAAGTGAATGAACTTGGACGTTTAAAATTACACTGACTGCGAGATGCAGTG
Source organism: Drosophila limbata (assembly GCA_963924055.1). Lineage (NCBI taxonomy): Eukaryota > Metazoa > Arthropoda > Insecta > Diptera > Drosophilidae > Drosophila > Drosophila limbata. The sequence goes on along the minus strand of OZ001352.1, from coordinate 29,942,226 downwards.
CCAAAAGAAACCCCCAAAGGAATGTGCTGATAAAATGACTAACGAAACGAAACAAGACGAACTGCAAAATCAAAGTCAAGAACAACGAGGCTAATTCTGTGTGTCGAACGATTTGTTTTCTTTATCTTTACATAGTTTGATTTACAAATTTAGCTTTAGCTGCAATTTGTTTTAATGCATTTCCGTTGCACTTTTGTTGTTGTTCTGCGGGCAATTGACCTTAGAATGGGATAAGAACAGAGCGGGAAACTTGAGTAAACAATAGTTCAGGGAACTGATAAACAGATAATGGAAGCAAAAGTATTTTTAAAGCAACTACAAATGTTGGAGTAGTTTCTATTATATTGTAGCTGAACGTTACTCAAAGTAAATAGATAATAAACTTCTTATAAGTAAGTAGTTTATTTAAACTGAGAGTTATTCGGCATGAACATTTCCTCATCTCAATAACGTGACGCTGTTTAACTGTACTAATTTCATCACCACTCACTCTATTTATACCCTGTAATTATAAAACTGCGCTATTGTAGCTTTGTTCCGAAGCAACTTTGATTCAACAATAGAACAAAATTATGTATGCATATTTTTTTTATATTTTTCTTACTTCCTATTTATTTATTTATTTATTTAATGTCAACTAAGAGCAGTTGACCAATTAAGTAAAAATTGAAGTATAAGTTAATTAGCATACAAATTAAATGAAAAATTTATAGCTATTGTTAGATAGATAGTTAGATATTGTCTTGAACTTTGGTATATGCATATTTTAGTTTGCTTTTAAACTGTTCTACAATTTTTATTACGATCGTAATATAATAATAAATAATAATATTAAATACAAAAGTTATACAGTCGAACTTTCCTAACTCGAATAAGCATTATCCAAAGAAATGGTTCGAGTTATGGAGATATTCGACTTATAGAGTTCTTTTTCTTAAGTTTATTAACTTTACTGCCACTCATTCAGCTCGAGTTAGAGAGAAATTCGAGTTATGGAAGTTCAACTGTAGTTAACTGACGTGATACGTCATTTTAAAACTAATTGCAGAGTATCTCATAGTCGAGCACACTCCAGCGCAGCTTTGTCACTTGTTTTTTTCAACGCTTTTTGTTTGCTTATCTACTTGTATCATATCATATGGCAAATTTGTATACGAGTACGTGTTTATGTGGTCGAGTACTGTACAGTGAACACACATCTGCAATATCACAATGTTTAGCAATATGTCGCTAAAAAGTTTCTACACACTTTTAGCCAGTTGTCAGTTATGAGTTGCCTCAGTTCTTCTACTTCTTCTCCTTCTTAAGTTTGCTAGTTCTCTTCACTTTGACAATGGCACACTAATTTTGTCTTTTAGTTTTCCAAATGTGCGTCACGCTCTAGCACCAGAAATTTCAAATTGCTCTCTCTTCCTCTCTCAGTGTCTACCTTTTTGTGTACTTAATTTCTTTTTATTGCATACTGCAGAGGAGCAGGAGCAGGATGAGGAGGATAAGGAGTTCGATATCTCCGAGGAGCCTCAGGCTCTGACTCCGGGCACCCAAAGTGCTCAGTTTGCGGAACGCTTCGATCGTTGGCTTCACAATCTGCGTCAGCAGCAGCTCAGATTGTTCAGCAGCTGCACAAGTAGAGTAGGCAATGTCGAGATCGAGAACGAGAACGACAACCAAGCAGGAGCAGAGATCAGTGATCCCGATCCCAAACACGATCTCGATTCCCAGCCAGAGCCAGAAGCTATTGATGTAAGCAAGTTAAACTATTTGTCGATCGTCGCATCCATTGCATTTTATTCGTATGCAACAATTCCAAGAGAGCCGCAAATAAATACAATAAATTGGAGGAGAGCACACTTTGCACAAGTTGCAACAAGTTGCAGCGCCGCAATCGTTTATTGTTGTTGCACTTAAAGTAGGTAGCCAAAGTACGTACTTAAGTCTGTCGTCTGTCGTCCGTCGCCTTGGTCACGATGCCGACGACGCCGTCAATTGGAGTCTAAACGTTCTGAAGGTTTTTAATTGCGCCTAATTGAATGTTTTGAGCACGGCGACGCACCGAGCAACTTAGATTACATGCTTAATTAAAATATATACTCGTCTGGTTGTTTACTTGTATTGCTTGACCTGAAATGGAGCATTAAATTGATTCTCAAACTAATATTTTTCCATTTCTTGTATTGCAGGAGGTGCCTTCGAGGGCGTCATCGACGACAATGTCTCACCATTCGGCTACATGAAGGGCGAGGGCATCGATGCTGGTTACGGAGAACACGAATGGATATGCAACAAGGACAAGCCACGCACAGATGCCATCTTCAACGGGCTGGGACCGGTTGATGGCAAAATCTCTGGCTCAAGTATGTGACTGCCATTTAAAATGTTCCCAAACAATTAACTCATTCATATTGTTCATATATTTACAGCTGCCAAGCAAGAGCTCATCAAATCTAAACTGCCCAACTCTGTGCTTAGCAAAATCTGGAAATTGTCGGACATTGATTGCGATGGTTTTCTGGACATCGATGAGTTTGCGCTGGCGATGCACTTAATCAATGTCAAGCTGGAGGGCTGTGAGCTGCCCAATACGCTGCCGGAGCACTTAGTACCACCGTCAAAGCGTTTCGACTAATGCTGATGGCATCTATAGCATCAAGGACTATCCGAAAAGCACACACACACACATACACCCCAAACAAGACGGAATTTGCTGGCAACTTCAAAGTGAAAATTTGCTGCACTCTGTTTTCTTTTTCTTTCCTCAATCGATGACAAAAGCAGACACTGTCGTTTTTTATATGTACTTTATTCGTCTATAAAATTTGCTGTTTTCGGGTATTGTTTATATAACTCAGAAATGCAAGCTTTATAGAGCAAAACAAAATTATCAGCAACCATGAATTCATAGAATTAACACAACAAACAAATATTTTTGGATAATAATCAATTTTAAATTGTAAAGCGATAGGAATTTAATGATGAAACAGAAACTGAAACTAAAAACTAGCTAGTGCAATTATACAAAAAAGGTATAAAAAACAATAATATTACAGTCCAGCATGTGCGCCGCCTAGTTACCCCAACTTCACTGTTGATTTAAGAAAAAAGTACATAATAAATAAACACTTGTTTAATTATAAAATGAGAAAAGGCACGAAATGAAAAAGTATACAATACGTAGGTTTAAATATGTTTATGCCCATGCATGAAATTTGCCTAAAACACTGAGCCACTTTTGATATAAATATTTTATATATACAAGTATATATATATACAATGCATTGAAGTCGGTTTAAAGTAACATATTTATTTGCTGTCTGTTTAATTTATCAAAATGCTCCACGCATGCAATGAATGTTGTGCAATTCTAATTGTTGGTTTAGTAAAGCAAATTATTGCCTTTGCTTCTTATTTAGTGAATTCTTGAATAATATTATTGTGAAATGAAGATTTGATTTAAAAACTTGTATAAATTAAATAAAATGAACAATTTCTAAATGCTGTGTTTTTCTAAAATGGTTTCAAACGGTATTTTGGGATTTTTACCATTGGAATTGTTGGAATTTTCTCGAATTTAAAATTTTCTTACTTTTTGGATTTTTTTTCTAACTTCGCCACGCGAAGAGAAAATCGCAGCAAACCAATTTAAGGTTGAAGTTACAAAAATTTGGATTTTGTTGTTTTTTTGAAATTTTCAAATTTTCTCAATTTTTTAAATTAATTTTTGAAAATGGAAAAACGCCATTTCAAATTTGCGCGCACAAAAAAAAAAATGTTAATGTTAAGTTCGCTGCAGCTCCGCTGTTAAGCAATAGTTTTAACAGAAAGCATAAACTTTAGATCTGCAGCTTTCGATATCGATAGTGGTAATCGATAATACAAATTGTTGCGCACCCATAGCCGGCATTTATTTTAATTAATTTCACTTTCATTTGGCAAAACAAAGTACAACTTTATACAATGGCCACCTACGAGGACGTAAAGGACATTCCCAATCAGCCACACAAATATTTAGTCGATGTGCGCAACAAGTCGGAGTTGGAGGAGACAGGCACACTGCCTGCTAGCATTAACATTCCATGTGAGTAGTAAATACCCTAGATTAAGGTTTTAATGGAGGTATTAAATCAGTCACACCTTTATTTTGACAGTGCCTGAATTAGACAATGCTTTGAACTTGGCCGATGCCGATTTCGAGAAATCCTATGGCCGAGCCAAGCCCCCAACAGATGCCGTCATTATATTCTCTTGCAAGGCTGGAGGACGCGCCGCTCGTGCCGCAAATCTGGCCAAGACTCTGGGCTTTGCCAAGTAAGTAATTGCATACATACATATGTATATTTATTTACACAAAACTCAATACAATTGCAGTGCCATTGCCTATGCCGGCTCATGGACAGAATGGGAACAAAAACAGGGAAAATAAACTGTAAGCCCAAAAAGGCAAATGTACAAATACAAAAATAATTACAATAATAAATCATGCGTAAAATTTGATAACCTATAAAACACAGTCTAGACCTTGACTTCCTTTAGTTCGCCCCAACTGCGACCTATTTTCAGCTTCACCCTCAACGGCACATTGATTTTAACGCAGTTTTCCATTGTGAGACTCAGAATTTTTGCAACTTTCTTTGCCTTGTCCACGGGCACCTCGAATATAAGTTCATCGTGCAGATGTAGCACCAACTTAACGGAGTTTTCAGCCAAACCGAGTTTCTCCCGATAACGTCGAATGCTCTTCTCCATGGACAGAATTGCATTCTTGGCTATATCAGCAGCTGAGCCTTGAATAGATGAATTGACGGCCTTGCGTTCGGCTTGTCCTGCAAGAATCATGGTTTAGAAAGGGTTCATTAAGATTAAACTGAAGAATACACACTCTTTAGCTGCGGTTCCCCACTGTTGATGTGATCCAGGTAGCGTCGTCGACCAGTTATGGTCTCCACATAGCCATGATTGCGCGCAAAGTTAACAACTCTCATGGTGTATTCTCTGAAAGCACAGAGATTGGATTTAAATGCTTCGCTTATATTCTCACTGTCTTCTCACTTGATGCCCGTGTATGCCAAATGGAACTGCTCGGATATCATCTGTGCCTCCTGCTCGGTGCATTTGAGGGATTCTGCCAAGCTGCGCATTCCCATGCCATAGACAATGCCATAACAAATCTGCTTGGTGCCGTTGCGCAATTGCTCGGACACTTGCGATTCAGATATCTTATTCCAATGCGCCGCAATGGCTGTGAACAGATCCTGCGATGAGTTCATGACCTTCAGCAGCGCCTTGTCCTGCGACAAATGTGCCAATATCCGCATCTCCAACTGGCAAAAATCTGCCGAGATCAGACAGCGCTTGTCATCCATGGGCGAGAATGCGCTGCGACAGGATATGTTGATCTTTTCGTTGTTCAACTCGACCTCAAAGTCCTTGGCCACGTTCTGCAGATTGGGCTCGGACATGGATATACGCCCGGTGGCGGTATAGGTAATACTCTGGCCATGCACCCGGTTATTCTGGCAGCATTTGAGCAGCGGTTGCATGTTCTTGGAGAGCAGCATGCTCAGCTTCCGGTAGCTGACAATTAGCTGCGATATGGGCGAGTCCAGTTTCTCCAGAATCTGACGGGAGGTACTGACGCGTCCATTTGCCTTGCGATGCAGTCCCAGAACTTTGGCCACCGCCTGGGTGGAACCCAAATTAAAACGGGATCCATGCAGCTCATAGATTTTATTCTCCAGCTTTTTCATTGTGCCGAGCATTTGCTGAAAGAGAAGCTGCAAACGATGCTCCTTGGCTGGAAAACCCGTGCTCTCCATGTTACACAGCGACACCTGAATGGGCATCTCCACTTCTGCAATGGGAATCAATTGTGAGTGAATGAACGACTCTATAAAATTTGAAGGGAACTTACTGCGAAAGAACTTGAGCAACTGGCCAGAACCAATGCGTTCCAGATTCTCGATCTGTCCGTTGAGTACGTGCACCGTCACGCATGCCTCGATGGAGGATCGCACCTTGGGCAAGATGGCGCTGCTGGCATCCAGACCATAGCTACTATAACCGCGTCCACTGCCACAGAGATTGGACAATGCTGTGCACTCGGGGGCAAATTGCTGGCACTGCAGGGAGATTAAAGGGAAAATAAGTAAAAAGATACAAAACTAAAGATTTTAATTGGTATATTTTACCATATTTTGAAAGCTGAGCGACCTGTCCGGCTGCAGCAGCCAGTTGCCCACTTTGGGATCCTCCAGCATAACGTTAATACTCTGCAATTGAGGCAACGCCTTGAGCAGAGTCTTCAGCTGCTCCTTGCCGTCGTGCATCAGTAATGTTAGCTCCTGATGCTCCAGCAAATGGCACAATTCCTTTACTTTTGTCTCGGTGCTAATCTGTGGGGACTCCTCCGGTTGCAGGTTCATATAGTAAGCCACATTGTCCGACAGACAAAAGGCGACTCCCGCTATAAAGAAGCTGTCGTCCACCTGGAAGAGAATCTCTGTGCCGGTTGCTGCCGCTGCCTCACGTTGCTCAGCCGCTGCGACCTGGTTGATCAATAGATTGGCGCCAATTAAAGGCTTACGTCTGCCCGCCTGGGCCTGTAGTCCAATGCTGAATCCACAGCGAGCCGCCTTGTGCAGCTCCTCGAATGCCAATTGAAAGAGTTTCCGATCGCCGCAGATGTCAACGATGTCAATGCTGCTGAGATTGGATGCATTCTCATCCGTCTTGGAGCAGCTGAGTATATGCGATGCATTAAGCTGGAGAGGATGCTTCAACAGCGAGTTCTCCAACGACAAATTGGAGAGTTCTATCGAGGAAGCGACGTTCTCCGATGGCTGATCATCTACAGCTTCGGGCTCTGGTGGCATTGGCTTTGATCTGGGAGTTTGTCTGCGCTGTGAGCGCAACTGATAGGAGCGCATTAGACGAGATGCATGCGGGGATTGGACACTACAGCCAACTGGCTCCTTTGCCTGTGAACTGGGAATCTCATCCGTATCCGCCTGCGCCTTTGTTTCCGCTGCAGTCAGAGCTGCTGTTACCCCTGTGCTCAGCATGAAAGAGTCATCTCCCGTAAAGAGATCCTCCTCAACAGCTGGCGTCTTTACAGTCCGACTGGATGTGTTTTGATGATTCCGTGGACTGCGTCGTGGTAGCTGCTTTGGCGTGTTGTTTCCGCTCTTGCTGATGTTGCTCTCGGTGTCCATTCTTTTGGGTGTTGTTGATTCACTTGGTGTCTTGAATTCCCTTTTGACATTACCCTTGTAACTGTTCTCTTTATTGCTCTCCAGTTTAGTTGTTGGCGGCGTAGATCCGACCATAATCTCCGCTGGCGCATTTGCTGGCAAACCTTGACGCACATTTTCCAGCTCCGCGCGTCTCTTGTTTATCTTCATCATGGCAATGGCACGTCGTTCCTCCATTTCCTTTTTCAGCAGCACTTTTCGAGAGGCTTCACTCGTGCTGGGTTTCTCCTCCACTTGCACAACGGGTGGAATCGCTTTGGCAGTGTCCACGAAGGGGATTCGATTGGTTTCCGTTAGAGGCTTTGATGCTGGTTCCATTTCTACAGCAGCTTTCTGTGCATCCCCTTGTATATGTGGACTTTCCTTAGGCTTTTGCAGCTGTTTATTCATTGGAGTTTTGTGGATCTTGTCCTGCTCAGCAACTTGGAACTTTTCTGCCTGCGCAGCTTTGGATACTTTTGGTTTTTCCTCGGGTTTTTGCGGGACATTACTCAGGGGTTCCGCAGCCTTGGTTACTTCTGGGTTCTTCTTGGGCTTCTGGGGATTACTCATTGGTGTCATTGGCTGCTGTTTACTCATTGGAATCTTCTGCAACTTTTCGGGCTCCGCAGTCTTGGTTACTTTCGAAGCTTCCTCGGGCTTTTGCTGGACTTTACTCTGTGGAATCTTCTGCAACTTTTCAACCTCGGTTACTCTTGGGTTTTCCTTGTGCGCCATCTGGGGATTACTCATGGGCTTCAGCTGCTGCTTACTCATTGGAATCTTCTGCAATTTTTCGGGCTCAGCCAGGTCGGGATTAAGCTTGCGTATTTTACGTGGTGACACCTCAATGGCAGCTGCGTCTGCGCTGTCTGAAGACTTGCGTTTGTGTTGCTGTTGCTTGGGATGCTGCTCCTCCACAGACATGTGCAGTTGCTCCACTCCTAAGCTACTTCCAGTTGCCCTCGCATCCGCATCCGCATTCGCTGTTGTGGTTGTGGTTGTCGCCACTTGTGACCACTGAATATTGCCGACGCCAATCTCGTATTGCACAAACTGACGTGCCTCGGTGATCAGCAATTTGGCCGCCTCAGCGACTGTCATGCCCGCTTTGCCGGTGATAAAGAAGTTTCTGGTCGAGTTACGCTGCGCAGCTTCAATTGCATTCTCGTTATCGTGCTGTTTGGCCGAGTCGAAGCTTAGAGAGTTAAAGAGCAACTGCTCCAGAGCCAGGACATTCACATTAGCCAGCTCCACAAGGCTGGTGATGCCCGCGTCGTAAAGAGCTCGCGCACGCTTGTGAGTCAGATCCGGGAGACGCATTAGATCGATGAGATCCCGATGTATGCCAAAGTAGAGGCGATCCTTGAACTGGGACACAACCAGGGAGAGTGTTGACCATTGCAGGGAATTGCAAAAGGCGGTCACAATGCCAGCAAATGTGGAAGCCATCTGCTGCAGACCCTGCAGCATGCCGCGCTGGCATTTGAACTTGTGGGCCACCACATTGATGGGCGTCTCGTTGACCAGCTCCTGCAGAGCAAGAGCGGTGTAGAAGCTGCAGGTATTAAATTGCAACTGATTATCATAGTTATCAAAAGTATCTAGTTATAATTGCACCCACCGCTTATGGATCTGCATCAGCTTGTAGTCCAGCTTCGTTTGGCCTCGCATCGCACGCACAAGGAACGCCTCCTTGACTCCCACCAGCTCACCCACCTTTTTCATGGCGGGATTGAGCTTCTCCCACATGTCCAGGTAGAGCAACCAGTCGACATCCTGCAGCTGATAGCACACGGAGTACGGAGTCACCAGATAAACGGCATGCAGCTCTGATTCCAGCACAAAGCAACGGCGTGACTTTTGCAGCTCTGCGAAGAGGATGAGGCCATCGGTTGGTGGCATGGAAGATGCCAGGCAGGCTGTGCCCAGCCGAGTGGCCACATAGTTCTCTTTGTCCGTCTCCTCGTCCGTTTGCAAACGTATAAACTCGTACTCGATGAGGAAATCCAAGGCATCATTTATATAATGCGTATCCTCTTCCTCTGGCTCTTTGTCCTTGGCTGTGGATGATTCCAATGAATTTTGAGCACTGAGCAATGTGCAATTGACAAAGTTCTCAATGTCCTCCCTGGTGCTGGCCACTCCGGAAGATATGACCTCAAGCAGCGCGCGTTTCAGATGCGTCTGCAAAATGAAGTGGATTAAAATAAGGACTTGAAATTAAGGACTTGTAATATTTACGCTGCCATCCATGTCTAGGCAAGATCGAATGGGCTTTAACTGCGCCGTCACCAGATCGCGACCGATGCGCGCATTGCTGTCGGTGCAGATGAGTATAGATTCGCCGAGTGTATCCTTGCCAGTGCGTCCTGCGCGTCCGATCATCTGCCGATAAGTCAGGGAGCTCATCTGTTTGCCGCCAAACAGAGGCGAGCGGATGAGCACACGTCGAGCGGGCAGATTAACTCCCGAGCTCAAGGTGCTGGTGGCGACAATAACCTTGAGCGCGCCCGCCTTGAAGCTGGCCTCTACAATGTCCCGCTCCTCGGTGGTGAGTCCGGCATGGTGAAAGGCGCAGGCGTAGGTGACTGCCTTGGACATGACCGCATCAAGACCTGAAAGACGGTAATAGTGTTGGAAGTACTAATGTCAGCAGGTTTAAAGCATTGGTTGCTGGTTACTGATGCACCTACCCGTGGGTATCTCCCGCAGTTGCCGCTTCACATCCTCAATGGCCTCGGTGTTGAGATGCGAGCGGAGTCGCTTGGCCAAGTGGCTGTCGGACTTGATCAGTGCGTGCATCGCGGTGGCCAGCTGCACTGCCAGATTCTCGCACCAATCCTTCGAGGGACAGAAGACGACAACGGAGCATCCCTCCAGCAGTGTCTCGATGCACAGTTGGGCCACGTGATCGCCATCATTGGCCAGTGGTGGCACCTCGGACATTCTGGTAATGTCGCGCATAAAACGCAACTGATTGTCATAGATTTTGTTGCCCACCTTGATCATCTCCTGCAGAGCAACAGGACGATAGTTGGTTATGTAGAGTTCAGCATTTAGCCAATGCTGGAGCAGCTGCACATTGGCCAGCGTGGCGGACATGGTTATGACCTGGATTTGAAGCGCATTTTTCCGGGACATGTAAAGCACCTTGGCCAGCAGCAACTCCAGGATGTAGCCTCGTCCTGCATCCGAGATAAGATGCACTTCGTCTACGACAACTGTGCCGATCTCATCCAGTTTGCCTTGCTCTAGCAGCTTGTTGATGATCGAATTGGCCTTTTCAATGGTGCAGATGGCCACGTGAATGCTCTCAAAGCCACCAGGAGGAGAGTAGCCTCCAAAGAAACCTTCTACACGGTAGCCAGCTGGCGTTAGCAGATCCTGCAGGTAGAACATCTTCTCCCGCACCACCGAGATGAAGGGCAATATGAGCAGCACCTTCTTTCCGCGTTCCAAGACGGTTTTTAAGAGGAGGATTTCGCTAACAAGAGTTTTGCCAGCTGACGTGGGAGCGGAGTAGACAAGATTCGAGTGCTCGAAGAGCACCTTCGGATTGCTGAGGCACTCCACCTGCCAGTCGAACATCTGGACGACGCCTTTCTTCTTGTACTCGCTGAGCACACTGTGCGGCAGACTCCATGCCGAGATTAGCTTGAGAGCATTCAGATCTACAGGTTGATTGGTAGCAGCTGGAGTTGGATCACTCACCGTGCTGGTGGGACTGTTGGGCGACAATCGCAGCTGACTGGGTGACATGCTGCTCAAGTTTGGCGTCATTCTCGACACCTCCTGGCATTGGTAGACACTCTGTTTGGTCAGCTCGCAGTGACTCCGGCGCAGATCCTGCTGCAGTTGCGCTGACGCCTGTGTATCTCTGGCCGGACAGAGGAAGCTGCTTTGATCGAGGTTATCCAATTCAATTGGCGAGTTGTTTCTACTTTCCACATTTTCCGGCTCTGTCTCCGTGTCGAATACATCTTCAGTGCAAATTTGAGCCTCAAAAATGGACGTGGTGTTGATATCTTCCGAGTCTTCTTCAAACATTCCAGCATCCCCATCCAAGTCTGCTTGTATTTGGGAGACACGCATCAAAGATTCCTCTGGCTTTGTTGGTTGACAATCTTTTGCCTTGCTTTTATCATAAGAAAAGTCATCTTTAAAGAATTGCGAATATTGCTCACAGCTGCCGTTCGCCACTGTCGTCGTCTTTCCCAGCTTGGGGTCCGATTTACTGCGTCGAAACTGCTGACGCTGTGATACGTTCGATCTATTTGTTATTCCCTGCGTGTAAATGCGCAGAGATTTAATTTTACAGTTTGGCGGTGATTCCTGTATGACTTCCAATCCATTTGCTTGTTGATTTCCGATTCCATTAAGGTTTCCGTTGAGTGGGCCTTTCAACTCGCTCTCTAATTTCATGAAGGTGCTGTCGCCAAACTCGAAGGATTGCGAGAATGCCATCGCTCATAATTTATTTCTATATAATATCACATTTAATTAAAATTTAACTAGCTAGAAAAACAAAAATAAAACTTTGCCGCGTCTTTCAATTGCGGACTGCCAACCTATTTATTTTTAACTCAGATACTCCATTTTTAGTGCATTCTTGTTCGATGTCTATTAAAATTTATATCGACCGACCGCCACATTTCGATTCATCATCAGATGATGCTGTTGCTGTTTATACGTTTTTATTAATTTGTTTAATTAAATGCAAAATGGATGATTTCAAGGTACCTGTTTTGCCTGCGGCGCCTAAAAGCGACAGTGTGGGAGATGAAAAACAAACAGAGGAATCGGCAGCATCATCAAAAGCTTCGCAATTGAGTAGTTCCTGCCCCTACAAAGTGCCAAAGTGGTCGAAGCCTCCTGCTCCACATGAAAACTACAGATTTGAGGTGCTCAAGTCCGGTCAGATAATTGACGAAGTCAAACAGCTGCAAGAACAGGCCGTCTGGAGCTTTGGTCGTCTGCCCGACAACGATGTGGCAATGGCACATCCAACAATATCGCGATATCATGCAGTACTTCAATACAAACCAAAGTCGTCGAATAACAATGCGGAAAGTGACGAGGAGGAGGACACTGAGGAGGATACATTAAAAACAGAACAGCCCGAGGGATGGTACATCTATGACCTGGGCAGCACACACGGCACTTTCCTTAACAAACAGCGGGTTCCTCCGCGTGTTTTCATACGCATTCGTGTTGGCCACATGCTCAAGCTGGGAAGCAGCACTCGAGTGTATATATTGCAGGGTCCCAGCGAGGATGAGGAGCCCGAATCAGAGCTGACGGTTACCGAGCTACGCGAGCAGCGAGAGCAACAAGTTGCAGCGGCTGCCGCTGAAAAGGTGCGAAAAGCTGAAGAAGCCTTGGAGCGGGAACGCAATGAAGGCGCCAGCTGGGGAATGAGCGAGGATGCTGACGAGGAGACCGATCTGACACATAATCCCTACGCCAGTACAAATAATGAGGAACTCTTCTTTGATGACCCAAAGCGCACACTTCGTGGCTTCTTTGAGCGTGAAGGGCTCACGCTGGAGTACAAATGTGACGAACTGTCGCAAGCATCGTTTGTTTGCCGTGTGGAGCTTCCAATAGATGACTCAAATGGAAGGCCAATCGTTGTGGAGGTTTCACACAAGGGACGCAAAAAGGATTGTGTGGTGCAGTGTGCATTGGAGGCATGTCGCACCCTCGATCGCCATGGTGTGCTGCGGCAGGCCAATCAAGAGTCCCAAAAGCGGAAAATACAGAAATCTGGAGATTCGGATGAGGAAGATGAGTTCTGGGATCGAACTGGTGATGTGGCAAGGAAGAAACAACGGAAGGCGAATACAGGGACAAGTGTGACGCTTACCTACGATGATTTGGTAATAATTATTTGCAGCTTACAAGTTGAATTATATTAAAATGCAATCTATTGATTTTCTCACAGCTTAAACAAGAAACTGAGCTTAATGAGGAGCTAGAGAAAGTTGAACAGGAAATTACGGCATACCAACAGAATGAAAAGCGCTTAAAGGAGCTGGCAGTCCAGCAACAAAACTCCGAGGATGACTTGGACAACTTTATGGATACACTCAGCGAAAATGTCACTAAAGTAGATAAGACTGAGATAAAAAAACTGCGGGTAAGTTAAGCATTTGAGTCTTAAAATATAAACTTACATGTCATATTCATTTAAAGCTTGAGGAGCAACGAATCAGAACTGAGAAGATAAAGCTACAACGGCTGATTAAAATAGCCAAGCCGACAGCTCTGCCTTTTCTCGCGTCCAGCGGCAGCTCCGTGTTTGAGAGCAAGGGCCAAGGAAGTAGTGCAGCCAAGAAGCAGCTGCCAATGATTGGCAAGAGAAATCAATTTAGTAAATTTAAAGTTGTTAAAGCTGTGCCAAATATTCGACCAAAAGTGCAAACGAATGTTTTTGAATCCGATGAAGAGGAAGTTGAAGAGGAGGAGGAGGAGGAGGAAAAGGAAAAAATAGTAACAGAAGCAGTTACAAAGCCATCAACTAGTGAGGATTCAAAGCAAATAAAGCCACTAGCCGAGTCGGAAGTGGACTCACACAATGCAATAGCTGCAACGGATGTCTTCAACAAATGTAATGTGGTGAATTCAATTGAAACGCCAGCGGAAGTGTCGAACGAACCAGTCGAGACAAGTCCGGCAGACATGACAGAGCCACAAACAGACATGTCAGCCAGCAGCGAAAGGAGCCCTGAGGAACAAAGCGCCGAAGAAGCCGCTCACAGGAAGCGACGTCAACGTGCTCGACAACGCAACAAGCAACGTCAAGATGTGGACATGGACCTGAATGAGTTGGCTGAGCATGAGGATGATGAAAAGTACGCCAAATGGGTGCCACCTACAAATCAAAGTGGAGATGGAATTACGCACCTCAACGATAAGTTCGGTTACTGAAAGCGGATATTAACAAATAGTTTTTTTTAAGCATTTGATATTAGATTAGTTTGTGCAGATTGTATTTATTATACAACTTTTTGTCTCTACTCATATGCATTTATCTTTATTGTACGAGCATAATATTAAATATTATTAACTTTAAATTTAAGTTCAATGCTGTAAAGAAGGAGAGAGTATAAATACCTGTAATCGAGGCTTTTCAACACACTCTCAGCAATCATTACCCCAAGCACTGATGTGATAAGCCGCTTCCCCAGCTGGTATCACCACCAGCAATTCCAACCCCTAACATTCGCTCGCTTCATTCGCTTTCCACTGGAACCCATTGAGGGGGAGTGAACGCATTACAAATTCCTGCGCACGTATAGAGAATGAACGCGACTGCCGAGACATCGATGGCTTGCCGCTATTAAGGCTCCAGCACTTGAACTTCCAATTCAGTTATAATTTTGCTACTCTTTTCGTCGGAACGGCAAACGGTTGAACGTGGGGACGAGTCTTTTAGTTTACCAATAGTCGAAACGCAATTGTTTATGACCAAGTACCGATTAAATTAATCCACAAAAATATTTGCGTTAATTGAAATCGTTGCGTTTTCATTTGAGTTCGATTTTTTAATGGAAAGTGAAAACAAGTCAATGAAAAAATTCAGTTGTTAATGCGTTACATAAATTTGTAAAAAAAAGTATTTATTTTAAGCGCTTATATTAATTAATTGGAGCTGATAAAAGTTTTTATTAATGCCGTCGCCACGTGACTTTTTAATAGCCGGAGCACATGTGTGGGTTACATTTTAAAACGCGTAACAGTCCGTCTCAAAAGACGTCCCTACGTTGGGGCGACTGCTGCTGGTTCCTGCTGGTCGAATATCGCGGCAATCTTTGAATTGTTGAATTCCTATATATACATATATAAATTAATTGCTGTTAGTGGGTGTCTGTGATCTGCTTTCCTATAGCAAATGAAAAGTAGTCGCACACAAAATAAATTGTTTAGGAAATGTTGCATAAGCTAAGGCGCATTTGATTGGCGCGCGCATTTTGCCGTCGTTAAAACAGAACGAGACGTGGGACGTGAAACGTGGGACGTGGAACGTGAGACGTGGAACGAGAAACGTGAAGACTCGTCGCATAACTTAACGCCTGCTTTGAACTTGACGTACAATTACACAAACACACACGCGCGCAGAGTTCTACACATATACAAACATACATATATAGGTTTAACCATAGCAAAGGTGAGTTCGATTGCCCGCAAATGCATTGGGACATGCGCAGAGATTGTGGAACAACTCTCAGTTATTGCCACTGGGAGCAACCTTCAGCAGCGTCTCCAGTTTATTGCTTTTGTTATTGCTATCGTTGTTGTTGTTTTATATGTCGCTGTTGCCTTATTACAAATTGTTTTCTAGTCAAAATAAAATTGTCGTGCGTTACGACCTGCAAATTTGACAAAGAGAATGTAAAGTTGTCTCTTAATTAAAGTTAATTATGGCACATTTTTAGACAAAACAAAATTCTTATAAGAATATTGCCATAGAAACAAGCGATATAATTGTAATGGTTATCATTAGGAGCAAAGAAAGGAACTCTATGAGAGTCAAGTCAGTATATGAATTAACAATAAAAAGTAAAATTCATAATATTATTTGGAAAAATAATTTTGAAATTTTAAGTAAATTACAAAAAAATATGGATCAAATAAGAAAAGAGAATTTCAAGAATTATTTTCATTTATTAGAGTTCTTACAAAATAAAAACTTAGTACTTTGAATTTTACAAAATTTGATATATGTAGATATGGGAGCATTAGAAGCAAAGTCCTTTTTTTTATGGCAATATAATTAAAATAACATAGAGATAGTGTGTATTTAGGAATGTCGCTCATTATCTGAACTACAGATAAATTAAAATAAATTAAGTTGTATACATTTTACTCCAAAATATTGGTATCTTTCAGTTAGTTATCTGAGACATTCACTAATCATTTAATAAATATTACTCAATATAATTACAAGAGAGAAAATTCAAATGTTATGGAATTAGAGGAAGCTGACTATTCGGAGCAGAGCATATAACTTTATGCCATTGATTTTGTATTTAGTTTGGCCTTTATATTAATTGCCATTGTGTCTCCTAATATCTAACTAATTAACTTAACACCTGTTAGTAAGTATGCTACAAAATTGTTAATAATGCATTATGCATGTAAAATGTTAAGACAATGTTGTACTTATTTTGGCACACAGATGATCTGTGAAAACCATCAAATCTCACTTATCGCAAAACAGCCGGCAATAAACGCAGCAAAAACCAATTCGTTCGTGTTTTTACTTTTAAATACGAAAAATAGAGACATATCGTTGTTCCCTCAAAACACTGATCTTATATGCTTTAGAGAAAAAATTAATTTGAATTATAGCAATAATTTATACAAAGGAATATCCTTAAAATAATGGTAATTAAAAATAGTACATCATTAAAGAGGAATCTATTTGGGTGTAAGTGCACTTGTCTAAAAAGAAATGAACAAACCGTTCGATTTGAACCGTAACTAATTGGCGTTGTCATTTAAGCCTTGTTAAGTACGCAACAGACGGGAAATTGAAGGCAAGGACCTTTAGAGTCGCTCCTGTTGCAATTGGCGGTTGCAAGCTCGTTAATTGCGCGCCATTAACAAGGACAATAATGGTCAAAGGCCACTGCAAAATGCCATTTCGCCTCACGGATAATCCTTGCGTAAAGGTCAACTACTACTTCAGGGAGGGTGGGGGGAGGCAAGGACGATGTGTCCTTGTTGCCTGTTGGTATTGTGGGTGTCCAATAAATGGACTTAATATTTAATGCTGCGTGCCTTGCTGCGAATTAATTGAAAAATGAGTGCAACTAAAAGCATGCAACACTCTTTATAATTATGCTTGCCACTTTCTCTCTCTCTCTCTCACACACGCACACTCTCCTCTCTCTCGCTCTCTGTCACTCACACTCCAGCTGTAAGGACGAAAATATTAGTTTTCATAAGCACAGCGAGCAGAAGGAGAAGTTTTCGCCCGCATCTCAAGGACTTTTCTCCCAAGGTTATTTCGCGAGCAACTCGAGATGATCAACGTAGCGGGTGTGGTGAGCATTATTCTCTTCTATGCGCTAATCCTGGTTGTAGGCATTTGGGCTGGACGGAAGAAGCAGGCGGGCAATGATTCCGAGGAGGAAGTCATGTTGGCCGGCCGTTCCATTGGTCTCTTCGTCGGCATATTTACCATGACAGGTGAGTGCCATTGATAATTCCTTGACTTTTGATTGTGCTGACTTGTGTTTTTTTTTTCTTTGACAGCCACCTGGGTGGGTGGAGGCTACATAAATGGCACCGCTGAGGCGATATATACCTCGGGTCTGGTCTGGTGTCAGGCGCCCTTTGGCTACGCTCTCAGTTTGGTATTCGGTAAGTTCTTGCTTTAACAAAGGCTGCAAACCTCCAATATTTTGAGCAGATAAATTTGTAAAATATAAAAATTTTTTAATTTTTTTATAAAAACCTAATATAGAAAAATAATTAAAATATGACTTATATTTTATTATTTAAAAAAGGGCAAACAGTTTGTGTAAATATTAGTCTTAATATTTATCTGCAGAACTCTCTCTCCCCTCCATAAAATCCGGCCTTTAGCTCTTCCTTTCTACAAATCTCTAACCTTACTAATTTCTAATACTTGTAATGTCACTAATTTTTACTACTAACACTTTTTGATCTGGTTGAGTTTTTCCCAATCCTTGTAACGAATGTTGGATCATTTCATAATTTTTTTAGAACCCCCAGATTTTCAACTTTTAATTTTTTGAATTAATATTTTATCTTTTCAGTTAAAAATTAAATTTAAATATAACTATAAATATTTAATTTAATTATTATATTAATCCAATTATACTTTAATTTTTTACTTAGTTGGCATTAAATAAATAAATTTATAAATATTATTTTTTTTATTATTTATTTCTCTTTTCCTTATGAAGTAATCATTCAGATTCTTTAATTTTTTCATTTCTTTGTGTGTTTAATATATTTTAATATTTTTTGTAATAATTTTTGTTTTATTTTGCCTAATTTTGATTTCAATTTTTTGAATTTCATTTTATTTATTTTTTATTGTATGTTATTTTATGTATCTCTCAGAAATATCTCTAGTTTGTACCTTACAATTGATTGATAATAATGATATAAATAATTTCCCCATTCAGGCGGCATCTTCTTTGCCAATCCCATGCGGAAGCAGGGCTACATTACCATGCTGGATCCGCTGCAGGATTCGTTTGGCGAACGCATGGGCGGACTCCTGTTCCTGCCGGCACTGTGTGGCGAGGTCTTCTGGGCAGCCGGCATCCTTGCCGCCTTGGGCGCCACTTTGTCCGTCATCATTGACATGGATCATCGCACCTCGGTGATTTTGTCCTCGGGCATTGCCATATTCTACACGCTCTTTGGTGGCCTCTATTCGGTGGCCTATACGGATGTCATTCAGCTCTTCTGCATCTTTATTGGACTGTGGATGTGCATTCCCTTTGCCTGGACCAATGAGCATGTGAAGAGTCTAAGCGACATGGATGTGGATTGGATTGGGCACGTGGAGCCGAAGCAACGTTGGTTCTACATAGACTATGGTCTGCTCCTGGTCTTTGGTGGCATTCCCTGGCAGGTTTACTTCCAGCGTGTCCTCTCCAGCAAGACGGCGGGTCGAGCTCAGCTGTTGTCCTATGTCGCCGCCGCCGGATGCATCCTGATGGCCATTCCTCCAGTGCTCATTGGCGCCATTGCCAAGGCAACTCGTGAGTATTCTTTTAATCCTTCACCAATTGCCTTTATTATTGAATTCCATTTCTGTTGGACAGCATGGAATGAGACGGACTACAAGGGTCCCTATCCGCTGACCGTTGATCAGACGAGCATGATCTTGCCCATGGTCTTGCAATATCTGACTCCCGACTTTGTTTCCTTCTTTGGCCTGGGTGCGGTCTCAGCTGCCGTCATGTCCTCCGCCGATTCATCCGTTTTGTCGGCGGCCTCGATGTTCGCACGCAATGTCTACAAATTGATTTTCCGTCAGAAGGCTTCCGAAATGGAAATCATTTGGGTAATGCGCGTCGCCATCGTCATTGTGGGCATTCTGGCCACAATTATGGCACTCACCATACCCTCCATCTACGGCTTATGGTGGGTATATTGACATATTGTCTACTTTGATTGACAAGCTCGTTTACATAATTGCGTGTATCCTTTTCCTCTCCAGGTCCATGTGCTCGGACCTGGTCTACGTCATTCTGTTCCCACAGCTGCTCATGGTGGTGCACTTCAAGAAGCATTGCAATACCTATGGCAGCTTGGCGGCTTACATTGTGGCCCTGTTCATCCGACTGTCGGGGGGAGAGGCCATCCTGGGCCTGCCTGCGCTCGTCCATTATCCTGGCTACGACGAGGAGACGAATACACAGCTGTTCCCCTTCCGCACCATGGCCATGCTGATGAGCCTCATCACGCTCATCTTTGTCTCCTGGTGGACCAAGTGAGTAACCTAAATATCAACAAGGATTTGTAACTTTAACATTTACAATTGTCCACAGAATGATGTTCGAGTCGGGCAAGTTGCCGCCCAGCTACGACTACTTCCGCTGTGTGGTCAACATACCCGAGGATGTGCAGCGAGTGGGCGACCCGGCCGAGTCCGGGGAGCAGCTGTCGGTGATGGCTGGTCCGCTGGCGCGTTCCTATGGCGCGGCCACAATGGCGGGCAAGGATGAACGCAATGGACGCATTAATCCGGCGTTGGAGTCCGATGATGATTTGCCCGTGGCAGAGGCGCGACGTATGAACCAGGAAACGGCACAGGCTCAAGTCAAGAAAATGCTGGACACGGCCACTGGAAAACCTGGTGGTGGCGGTGGACAAAGCCAATCGATGGCCATGCCCAGTACGGAGCAGGATAACACCGCCTTCTGAGCAATGTCCTCGCACTCGTAGATACAACAGTTTTAGGTTCCCAGGCCAAGGAGTTGCTACGTTTTCTGTTGCTTCACATGCAGTATTAAATATGTTGAGCTTTTTACCATACATAGGGTATATACATACATGCATATAGATAGACATTCACACACACACACACACACACGTACGTTAAACACACAAGTGCTCAGGTAAAAAGTGCAGAATGTTGCGTCTAAAGTTTATGATAATTTTGCCAGATTTTGTGTATAATTTGAAAAAGGCTTTGAGCCTCCTTTTGAGGGGATTCTGTTTAGTTTCTGTGCTGATTTCTCAATTACAAAGGCTTTCACATAGCATAACTAGAGAAGAGTAATATATATATATATAAATCGAGACATATCCAATGTATAAATGTTATATATAGTGAAAACTAACTGAACACAAACATATCAATGTCAAAACTGAAGGTAACTGAAAACATATCAATTGCATTTTCCATTCAACGTGAAATGCATTCAAAATACATACGTATTATTCTATAGAGTTTAGAGATCGAAAAACGCAAGATATAGAAATACATAAAATAATATACATAACTATTATATATCGATTCGATTAAAACTACATTCGATTCGTTTGTTTATTGTGTAATTTGTGACCCTTGTTTGTTTGAGAATGCATATAAATATTATATATATTTAATACTATATAGATTTGTATTGATCCTACAGTTTTAGGTGCATCTAATGTGAATCATGTGTCCTTCCACAAGCAAAAACAACAAAACGAACAAACAATGAGATCAAAGTTGACTAACTAACGAAATTGAAACATATCATGAATGCAACTGAATAATAATAGTACTATATAATATTGTACGTAAATACATGTAAAGCAATTGAAATGGAGCGTTATATAGGCAAAAGAATTTTAGCTGCTCTCAAAGAGCAAAAAGCACTAAACAAAAAAACTAACTAAACACAAATGAACTATACATAACATAATACATAGAGAAATGTTAGAAATGTTGCGTCATAGTACCTAATGCGTATATACACAGTTATACATATACCTATTTATATACCTATATATGTATAGAGAGAAAGCGATACACTGAATTTAGTAAGATAATACCCAGTGACAAACCAGTCTATGATTCTCTGCGGTATTTGATATTGGCAAACCCAATTGATCGTAGCGAAAAAACAACACGCGCTGCCTAAAACCTTATCCCAAATACCAAATACCAAAATTATATGAAATTCAACTTGTTTTTCTCTCTTTTGTCCAATGAATATTTTAATCAATTAAAGTGAAATGCTCCAAAATGTTCCATTGTTCGTCCCATCATACTCTTGGCTCGTTTGTTGATGTCACAATTTAAATAATAATATTAACTACTTTAAATGTAATATGTACTTAAATGTTGACTGCTTTTTGATTGAGCCTCGAGGGCAATAAGGATTTGTTTTTTAAACTTTACATACTAAATTTGAGCTCATTCAATGTCCATTTAAAAAAATACATACAAATTTACAGTTGTGGCCGAAATATTAGTGACATTTACCGCCTGAATTGCTTACGATTTAGTATTTAGAACTCTTGATTAGTAAAAATAGTAAATGTTTCACTTAAATAAAATGTAATTTAATAACTGTTATTTTGTTCAGGTGTCTCTTGTATTTGGGCCACATTCGTGCTTAAAAATCTATGTTCTTGCTGTTACTTACTGTTAATTGTTGTTATATAATTTATATAAAATCTGAATGTATATTTATTGCTAAAAACGTCAAGTTCGTTTTTAGAAATTCTTCAGCAATTGTTAATGAAATTTCAAAATATACAAAAATGAAAAGAAACTTTGTACATAAGAAACTTAATTGTTTTTTAAGTTTTTTAAGCAAGTTACTAACAACAAAACCACCAACTATTTTATGTATTAAAACATGAGATTAAAAGAGTTGAGCTGAACTTGGCAACTGCAAATACTTGATAGGAAATGATAGGCGAACTATGTTGATCTTGAAACTATTAGTATGTTGGGTTCTTAGGGTTATTCTTTCACCTATTGTTGTTTAAACATGCCATACTAATCAATTGATGTATACATACATACCTATTTAGTGGCATAAAAAAAAATAAAAAAATGAGACAACATTACGATATACAAAAGAATATATGATCAAATTATACCAAAAACTACAAAAAATACATATCAATGTTTAAAGCAAAAAAATGAGAGAACAAAAAAAGTATTTAATAAATAACAAATATATATATTAAAATGGTTTCTTTGTTGATGCAAATGGCGTGTAATTATTTATTCTGCAATACATTTATTTCTCAATTTAACTGCATCTATTTATGTGGCCTTGTGTGTATGCGACTGGTTGTGTAATGTCCGCAGCCTCAACAAACAAAATAAAAGACAAAAAACAGACCCAAGTAAGGCTGCCTAATGACAATTTAAAACAATGGAACTGTATTATCGTTAAGCGGAAATTTCCCATCATAAAAATGCAGTTTCAAGTAACCAGTAGTTGAAATCCAGATCACACAACAACAACAACAACAACAAGAAGATCACAGCCAGAAGATCATCAGGTAAGAGGTAACTTACGAGTATGTGAAATACTTTAACGATGCGACACTTAGAAGTAAATTAGTTTGTTAATTCACTCACAAAATAATAAACTAACTAAAGTTGAGCTCATTATGTTGTTGCATTTGTGTAATTAACTTATTGTTAGTCTTAATTAGCTTCAAGTCGTCAAATGTTGAATCCCATCACAAGTTCATAGCAGACGTCGCCCAAGAATTGCCCTCTAATTGATGTTGCTGCTGCTGCTGTGGATGTTGCTGTCGTGTTTGCATGGGCATGTTGCTGGCGTGCATGTTGCTGATGTTGTGGCAGTTGAATATCCGGTATTTTGTTCGCAATTTGCATAACTGTTTGGATATTGAGCCTTCAACTGTCATTTGTCAGAATTTCGCGAATGTTGGCTTCATATCTGGCAGAGGAAGTCGTTAGCTGGACAAGTGATCTCTCTGCAGACAGCGTTAATTGTTAATACAGTAAAGAGTCGCTTGGCTTAAGTAATCTTTTTCTTTATTGAAACGAACACAGGTTCGACGTATTATGTCTAGTGCGAATTACAACTAATTTTCAAAGGGTTGTACCTGGGGAAAAGGGTCGAGAAATTTATGTTTTTTTTGTTTTTGTTTTCTTTTTTTTTTGTGAATAATTTACAGTTGGGCATTTCCTTTGTCTAATGGATGAACTTTGATGAAATGATGCTTACCGGTTACCGGTCATGGTTTAGACATTTTTTGTGGTGGATGAGGAGACGAGTATTCTAAGGCATTTGAACGATTGCAGTTCCTGATTGGAGAAGTTGATTGCTCGCCTCACTTCTTGCGATACGTGTAGCCGCCGTTGGAGCTGTAACCCTGCTGAATGGTCTCGGGCACCTGGCTGGGTGCCGAGTAGGAGTAGCCCGAGTCCTGCGAGGGAGCACCATACGAGGAGGATGGGCCACTGGGAATGCTGTCTCCGTTGGGAGCTCCATAGCTGCTGGAAGGTGCTGCGGGTGCATTATAGGATGAGGATGGAGCTGATGAGTACGAAGAGGAACCACTTGACGGTCCAGACGGGGCACCATATGAGCTAGAGGGAGCCGCGGGATAAGATCCTCCACTGCTTCCACCTGCACTAGGTGCAGAGTAGGAGCTTGATGGGGCAAAAGATCCGCTGCTGTGGCCACCCGAGCTTGGTGCTCCATATGATGAAGAAGGCGCAGCCGGGTAGGGTCCACCGCTGTTTGCTCCGGGGCTGGGTGCTGAGTAGGAGCTGGACGGAGCTGAGCTTGGAGCTCCATAAGAGCTGGACGGAGCTGATGGGTAGGGACCTCCACTGTTTGAGCTTGAGCTAGGTGCCGAGTAGGAGCTGGAGGGTGCAGAGGCATAAGATCCACCGCTATTTGCACCTGGGCTGGGTGCAGAGTAGGAGCTGGATGGAGCCGAGCTCGGGGCACCATATGAGGACGAGGGAGCAGCGGGATAAGGTCCTCCACTATTGGCTCCAGGGCTTGGTGCTGAGTAGGAGCTTGAGGGAGCTGAGCTTGGTGCTCCGTAGGATGTTGAGGGAGCTGCTGGATAGGGTCCACCACTGTTTGCACTTGAGCTAGGGGCAGAATACGAACTAGAGGGAGCTGAGCTTGGAGCTCCGTAGGAGCTGGACGGTTGAGCAGCTGGGTAAGATCCTCCATGGTTTGCACTTGGGCTGGGAGCAGAGTAGGAGCTGGAAGGAGCTGAGCTAGGAGCACCATAGGAGCTGGATGGAGGTGAGCTGGGAGCACCATAGGAGCTGGAAGGAGCTGCTGGATAGGGTCCTCCACTGTTAGATCCGGGACTAGGTGCCGAGTAAGAGCTTGATGGTGCCGATGGAGCTCCATACGAACTTGAGGGAGCTGCTGGATATGGTCCTCCACTATTAGATCCGGAGCTAGGAGCCGAGTAGGAGCTGGAGGGACCCGAGCTTGGAGCTCCGTATGAGCTGGATGGTTGAGCAGCTGGGTAAGATCCCCCACGGTTTGCACTTGGGCTAGGAGCAGAGTAGGAGCTGGAAGGTGCAGATGGATAAGATCCTCCAGAGTTTGCACTTGGGCTGGGAGCAGAGTAGGAGCTGGAAGGAGCTGAGCTAGGAGCACCATAGGAGCTGGATGGAGGTGAGCTGGGAGCACCATAGGAGCTGGAAGGAGCTGCGGGATAAGGTCCACCGCTGTTAGATCCGGGACTAGGTGCCGAGTAGGAGCTTGATGGTGCGGAGGGAGCTCCATACGAGCTTGAGGGAGCTGCTGGATAAGATCCACCGCTATTTGCACTTGGGCTTGGAGCAGAGTACGATGAGGAAGGTCCATGGGAGGAGAAGCTGCTGCTCGACGAGGAGCTGGAGCCACCGCTGGGAGCACCATAGCGGGAGGAAGGCGAAGAGACTGCCTGGTAGGAGCTCGATGGAGCACCATAGGACGATGAGGGTGGAGCTGGAGCAGCCGGTCCAGAAGTGTAGCCGCTGCTGCCCAGAGTTTGCGTCTTGGAGGGTGCACCGTAGTTTGTCGATGGCGCTGTGGCCAATGGAACAAAGCTGCTCACACTTGGAGCTCCGTACGTAGAGGATGGACGAGATGGGGCTCCGTAGCTGGTCGAAGGAGGTGACGACTTGGGTGGTCCGTACTTCTGTGCTAGAGGTGCCTGAGGAGCTGGCGCGCCATAGCTTTGGGAAGGCGGTGCCGACTTGGGGGGACCGTAGTTCGAGGCCGGACGACGCGAGTGATGCTTCCTAGCAGGCGGTGGTCCGTACGATTGGCTGGGACGACTTGGAGGAGCACCATAGCTGGAGGAAGGTGGTGGTGCACCGTAGCTGGAGGATGGACGAGAAGGGGGGGCGCCATACGAGCTGGAAGGTCGGTGAGCGGGCGCGGGATACGGACCGCCCGAAGAGGCGCCGGGAGCGGAGTAGCTGCTGGACGGACTGGGACGAGAGTTGAATGATGGCGCTGGACCCGATGCCGGAGGCAGATACGAGCTGGCCGGTGGAGCACCATACTTGGACGAAGGTCTGGACGGCGACGAAGGTGGCAGATAGGCATTGTTCAGTGGCGCCTCACGCTTGCCGCCAGCCACGTTCGGTGGCCAGGCAACAACGAGAAGGACGGCAACGGCGCCAAAAAGCTGCAAGAAAATATGAAACATCAAATGCAGCATGTAACAAAAAAACAAAGACGTAAAACGAGGAAATTAGTTTTCTGTGCCGATCCGGATCATTATTCGATGCTTACCAGTGCAAACGACGAGCTCATCTTGGCTAACGCGCGGTGCGTTTCAATAGCAAATTGGCCAAAACTGCAGCGAGAGAAAAGACGGAGATGAAGAAAGAAGAAACGTCGATAAATGTGTAAAGTGAGTGAAAAGAAAGTAAATCGTTGTGTCTAAGGCGGCAAAGAAATGAATTACGCTAATGTTGCATAAGTTTTTTTTTCTTTTTGTTTATGATGAGCGATAAATGAGTGGCAAGTCAAGAGGTCAACCTTCAATCGCTCATCAATCTTGACGGGCAGACAGTTGCTGCTGATGATGATCATGATGATGATGATGATGCTGATGATGATGATGTCAATGCCAAGAACTGGCCAACTGCTGGACCGTGTCGTTTAGCTCAACTGAACTTCAAATTGAACCCCAACCTTCCCCTTCTTCCATTTACATAATTGGTTTTTGCTTTTTGAGCTTAACTGGGCCAAAAAAGCAACGAGCAAATTAAATAGAAAATCACTTATGTCAGGCTACAAAATAAAGTGAAACTTTTCTTTTATGCCGCTGCAATTGAATAAAGAGCCTCGGCTAAGGGTCTTACCAAACACACACACACACACACTCCATACACACTTCCCACACACTTCACTGAGTGCAAAAGCAGCGTTAGAGTTTTTCCCGCTCCTACTCCCTACAAAGCTTAACGCCTCCCACATTGTGACACTCGAATTGGCAAATGCGACACAAATGTTTGTCTTTACAGCTGTTACCAAATATTGCTTTTCTCGTTAGCCACAGTCATGATACACAACTCTTTGAGTTTTGTGCCATTTTTCACTTTCGATTGTTGTCGCGCGTGTGCCAAAAATAAAATACAAATCAAAACTTTAAAGAAGCAACAACTGAAACCCTAATTATTATGTTTATTTTAGTGCTGACTGCGATGACCTGCACTGAGTCTAAGTTGGCTCAGACACTGTCATTTAATGTTCGAATTAGCCATGCGCATTGTGTAAAAAATGAGCTAAAATCATGCGACTTTAGTTTTCTTTAGCTCTCAAAATTGAAGCAGCGGGATGACAGTAAAATCAAGGACTCAAGAACGTGTAAACTTTGTTTAAGCACTTGAATACGACTAGAACTTCACTTGGCACACGGAGAAACCCGACGATGATATGAATGTGACATCCTTTATTTCTGGTTACTCGTACTTTTTATACTCCACACACTAACCGTTTAAAGGCAACAGCAGTTTTTGATGATCTGCAATGGATTTGCTGATGAAGATGAAGATGTTATGCTGTTCAGCCGACAGTTGAGTGCAAACTACGCTGTTGTGTTGTGAGCATGCATTTTTATACGAAAGCCGCCAAGCCGAACGAATATCATAACTGGCCAAAAGCAAAGGCAAAAGCCAGCGTCGCAGTCGCAGTCAAAGCCAAAGCCAAAGCCAAAGCCAAAAAGCAAAGCTTCAAGCCAAAAGGCAATAGCAACAACAACAACACAACATGTTTTCAATTTGATTTTGGTTTTTTTTTTGTATTTTTTATGTAACTCCAAATGCACTCTTCAAAAAGCGAATCACTCAGCGAACATCAACAACAACAAAGGCGAAAAAGACTAACTACTGTGGCGCTAACAGCGCAGTCGACGTCAACGTCAACGTCAGCGTCGGCAGCGTTGCGTTAGCGTCAGCTTTAAACTGGCAAAAGCCATTCACGAAGCGGCAACTGAAGCTTTTGTGGTTTTTGCATTGATAAACTCGACTTGATTCAGCCGCCCACAAGTTTGTGGTGCATGTGTGTGTGTGTTTGTGTGCTTGTGTGTGTGTGTTTGTGGCAAGTTCAGTGCCGGCATCGATCACAATCAAAAACTTAACTGCAGTTGTTGTAAAATTTCGTCAACTCTGCGTATACTCAATGCAAATTGCGCATACGCTACGTGCCACCTACAACAATAACAATTATCTGCAATTGTTAAATCTTTTTTTCTTTATTATTTGATTGCTGATTTAGGCAAGGGTTGGTGGGAACTCGGGCTTCTTCCAGATGTAACTGGCCCAGGGAATACATTCCTTCAGATAATGCATATAGGCTAATCCATGGGGGCAATCCACCTCGGTGGCAGCAACATTCAAGGTCTCGCACAGCCAATATTTGGCCGGGTCGAAGTGATGGGGATACGTCTGTCCGACCTCGGACTCATCCTGACAGGCTGAGCGACCAGCATCGGCATTCACAACAACAGCGATTGTGGCCAAAACGGCAAACAGGGCAAAGACTGCAATCAAATTTTGTGAGTACTCGTACACGGAATGACAATGAATTGGCCAACAAATATTTACTCACAGGCTTTCATGGTTAACTATGGAAGTTTTGCTCTAAAGTGTGCTCGTCTCCTTGGCCAAAACGACACTTATATAGTTCGTAAAGCAAAAGCGAAAAGAAAACAAAAAGAATTGAAAACATTCGCATCCGTTGACTGATTATTATCTGAGGCAAATAACAGGCAACACGAATGGCGATAAGAACAAACTTGCCAAAAAATGTGCAATTTCAATTTAGATAGCAACAATTAATTAACGCTTGTTTGCTGTGCTTTTGGTACAGTTAAAATTAAATATAAGGATGCAGATAACTCCTTAAAAACATTGTCAATTAATAAATATTTTATTTAATTTTACTTACAGTCATAAAAAAAGGCCATTTATGAAAGATAGGAAAATATTTTGTAAAATAAATAATTATGTTTGTTAACTAAATATTTTACTTTTAAGCAAAAAAATCTTAGATTCACAAGTAAAATTATTCGAATTGCACATATGAACAAAGAAAATGCTTTGATCTTGAAGATCTTATCTTACGTGATTTATAATAGGGTTAAAATATACTACTTAAAAAATGATAACGAGAGTTTTTTATCAATCAAAAATTAAATAATTTTTTATTGGCTATTTTGTTATTTATTTAATTGACTATTTTACTAATAATATATTCTTTATTTATTTAAAAAAATAAATTACATTTCATTGCTTAAATATATTAAAATAAATCTTTTTTTATTCATTAAGTAAATTGAGGAATTTCAGAAATTCAAGCTATTATAATTTTGAATGAATTCCATAATTTCTATATCTTTATTTTGTCAACATAGATAGCTTTTGTTTACACTGCCTTATGAATATTGTGGGCCAAACAATAAAGTAACCCTAAATAAAGATTTATGCTAAATGATAAACAATGAAAGGTAACCCTATAGTTTTAATCGTGCTGTAATGCGAATTCATTTAAATTGCAAAACAATCTTTGCCAAATTAGTTGACAGCTCAGCTGCTGTTGCTATCAACATCTGTTGGTTATTCGGTTATTAGTTTTTGAAACGTTATATATGTATGTTGTTACAACTTTTGTTAACTGTTTGTGTGTTAGTGTGTGGCTTTTGTTTGGCATTGTTGCGGCTGACCCCCTAAAGCGTTTTCAGCGGCAGCGCCAAACACTTGACCAACATAAATGCTTGAGTATGGATGCAAAAAATATTTATCACGAAATGAGCAGAGTTTAAAAAGAAGATGATGAAAAGAAAAGAAAACAAAAAAAACATTTAACGGCGAACAACACAAAAAATAACCGAAAATCTATTACAAAATGTTTAAAATGTAATTACAGTTTCCGCGTTGAACTGGCAGACAGACAGGCAGACAGACAGACAGTATAGGCAGACTTAAGACAGGTGTCGCCAGCCAGCATGGGGGCCCATAGCTGAATTGGTCGCCTGCTTAAGTTAATGATGCTCCTAGTCTGCAAAGTCAACGACAACGACAATGACTTTGCACAGACGCCTCGGGCCAATAAATTGTGTATACCTGTAGATTTATGCAGGTATATGTGTTTGCGGCTCTTTTTGGGCATTTCGTCAAAGACGATGACGAAGACATTGGGCTTACAACCACATCGATTAAAAGGCTACGCTTTAAAGAAATCCAATGATTTCATTTTTTCTTTTTGATGAAGGTTTTAAATGCGGCTACTTATGATTGCACAAGCCGCCCATTGAAAAGTATCTCATGTGGCTTGCTTTCTATCTGATGATGAGCACTAAAAATAGTCGAAAAAGGGGCAACCAATTTGCAGAAAGTGCTTTTGCTTGTGCAGCATTTGATTTGGACAAATGTCAAGTGCAAACTGATAAGAACCCAGCCCAATCAGAGGATGCGGCAGAACACTATAAATATGCTCTCTCAATGCTATCGACTGCAACATTTCCAATCAAGTCACTCAACAAAATGCATCGAGGTTTGAGATCTACAATCAATTCTATTTAATATTAATCAATTCAATTACAGCCACGCTCTTGAGTTTTCTGCTTTTGGGCATCTTTTTGACCCTGGCGATGGCCTACAATGGCCAGGATATTTATGCCGAGCCCAACTGTAACATTGTTGAGGATCATGCTCGCAAGTTCCGTGACATCTCGGATCCCACCCATTACTGGGTATGTCCCGAGGGACAGGAGAAGGCCGACTACATCCAATGCCCCGATAACTATGCCTTCATGGAGGCTGAGCAGGAGTGCGTCGTCTGGGAGCAATGGAAGTGGGTTGAGCCTTATACCAAATAAAAAGCGACTACATTGAAACATTCAGCAAGAACAGCGCAAACAAAAAAGAAAACATCAAGAAAACTTTAACCTGTCTTTTCGTATACTTACGGAGCAGAGTTTGATGCTCTGTTTGCCAATTAATTTGGCCAACTTTTGATTAGATTTGATGGAATTTATGTCAGTTTTAGGTCAGTTGTCAGGGACGAATAAATAAGCTAATAATGTGCCAAAAACTTTGGCATACACAGAAAAAAGACATCCGTATGAAATCAATTCGATGCCATGTCAAAAATTCGACAAACCCGGATTTTCTTAAATCAAGTACGATAAACTGGAGTCAAGTTCGTTTTTCTTAAAAAATACAAGCAAAATTCAGAAATTTTAAACTCGAATTTTAGAATGATTTTTTTTCTGTGTAGGTTTTGGCATAAGATAAGCGCGGTTTTTATTGATTTTTGGGTCGAATCCCTTGGTAAATAGATGTAAATATATAATTCACACGAGTTATGTCAATGGCATTCGCGTTCGCATTTGCCTGGTGTTTTTCTTTCATGTTCGACAACCGATACAGATACAAACAGAGGAGGTTGTTAAGGTTGTGCTACGGTAAAATATGGTATGGTTTGGTATGTCTGATAAACGATAATTAGGCAGTGCGTGTCTGTTGCGCTTGTAATGTTATCTAACACCTTCGATTGCCAATCAAAAAGCTGATGCCGTCGACTGTGGCTGCTACTACATACTACCATACATACCATACAATCAATCAACTTGGATGGCACACACATGACACATAGACATATTTATTTAAACAGCTCGAACGAGACTGGGAGACAAAAACGCAGATGATGATGACGACGAGCTTCAGTTGCTCCAGTTTGGCAGCTTAACACAATATAAATTGTTAACTTTGATTTTTTGTTTGTATTTTTAATAGTTATTGTTATTGTTATTTTTCTTTAGACAAGTAAAAGTCATAAATATATCAAAGCGAAGGCCCCGATAAACTTGTGCGCTCACATTAAAAGTGAAAAGTACTTCAATACATTTTGGTAGAAATCATTGCCGTAATGCAAACAAGTCGAGCAGCGACCTGAGATCCGAGATTCGAGATCCGAGACCCAAAGACCTGACTCTGTGCTGGCACTCACAAGTCACAAGTGGTGCACTCACTTGAAGTGCTCATCAATGGCATCTTATAACGAATTTTATTCATATTTACTTTACGCTTTAATACAACGCGAAAGCAACTGAAAGCCCTGTGGCATTTAGCCATGCCCCAATTAGTTGCTGTCTATTTGCCCCGTCTGAAGAAAGTTTCGATGGCCTTGACAAGGCCTCCCCGTCATCAATTTAAGTACCAGCTGCATCTAGGCAGTTGGGATCCCAACTCTGATAATGACAATGACAATAGGCGCAAAAAGGAAAACAAAGCATTTGCCATAAATTACAGCTGCTTCATTTGGTAATACAAATTTGGGCAGTGCGTGGGTTTTTTTCTGTTCACAAACATAATTTTATCAACTGGCAGCATCTATTTATTGTACTTACTTTTCTTTGGTTAATTTCTGGGCTAAGGGGGGAAAAAACATATCTATTGAGGTGACGCTTTGGGGACGCAATTACATGACTTCCATGTGGAATAATTGCTATAATTATTTATATGCTGTTTCAATATTTCAGCAGCTGCAGTCGTTATTGCAGCTTTGAATATTAAACTATTTG
Organism: Drosophila limbata; assembly: GCA_963924055.1. Taxonomy (NCBI): domain Eukaryota; kingdom Metazoa; phylum Arthropoda; class Insecta; order Diptera; family Drosophilidae; genus Drosophila; species Drosophila limbata. The sequence goes on along the minus strand of OZ001352.1, from coordinate 29,909,959 downwards.
TTATGTACTTAAACCTAAATAAATGCCAAAACGTGATTGCTGAACTGCAAACTGATTCAAAGCCATATTTGATGAGTATTCAATACTTCAAATTTTATGCGAAATAAAGCTATCAGATATTCTGGTTAAGACCTCTTACCTTATTTCAACTTTGGCCTTTGTTATGTTGAATTTCGGTTACAAATTTGTCTTACACAATTTACATTTCTCAAAGATTCTAATTATTAAAATAAATCAATCATCATCAATCACATTCCCTTTGATTGATAGCTACTCAGAGTAGAACGAAAAGACAACCACTGGACTTGTGTCTATGTGACATCTACTAATACATATACACAGCATGTGACTGGCTGTCAGGTAAGTAAATGACAAATTGACACATTGCAAAAATGATGATTTTACCGGTGGATAGGTGGTCGGACAGATAACAGATAACCGCAACGGAGGCACAAGCAAAAACAAAATCCAAATGACCTTTCATCAAACTGACAAGCGAATTCAATAGCGCTAACGTTGCCCCTTAAGAGATCTGGCGAATGAGCTCTTGCTTAAACTCATAAGGTAAGCATAGGTCAAAGTTCAAAGCGAGACACAGAAGTCGTACTCAACTCCTCCTCTCTTCTGTCTCCCCACCCCTAATTGACGTTCCCAACACCCAAAACTTTAATTCGGTTCAAGTCCATTGCTGACGTCATTCTTGGTTCCCTCATCCACATCAATTACAACAAACTTTTGGACCATCTCATCTGACATATCTGATGATGGTCTTTCAGTGTACAATGAAAACGAAATAAGTGATTCCTTTTTAAAGAAGTTACACATTAGTTATTCAGACTGCGTATGCGCTATTTACATATATGTATTAAAATTTTGAGCTTGTAAATGTCAATCCCAGCAGTTAAACAACCATGAAATGTTGCAGCATTTAGCTGCTCATTAATTAATATACAATAAATAACAGCGATAAATCGCAGACTTAATACTTTTCAGCACTCAAATTTGATTTAACATTTTTTATTGTTTTGCTTTACTGATTTTCTACTTAAAAATACATAAAGATAATCAAGTATGAAATTAAAAAGCTGGTAAATAGGGAAATAAAATTAAAAAACTTATTTTATTTTTAATTAAATAAACATTTAAACTTGATTTATATATTGACAGTGGCTTTATCAACTTTGCCGTATTTATATGTAACGAAGTCGTGTGCTCAATTTAATTTCCATCGATAGTTAAACGAATTCACGTCAAGTTTTAATTTGCTTAAGAAACTGAGCAAATATTTGCGAATAATGTTTACCCCTGGAACACTGTGAGCTTTTCACCACACTTACCCCAAGCTGAACAGCTGATGAATCGCTGGAAGGCGCAGATGTCTGAATGTAACAGACTGGAAGTCTCTTGGCATATCCTACGTCTGGAAGGCGATTCACTCTGACAGGCCAAACAATAAGCAAAGACAGCTCCGCCTACAAGTCAGCTCAAGAGATGTGTGTGTGTGTGTGTGTGTGTGTATTTACATGTATTGGTGACAAGACCACACCCACGCGGCCATGTTTGAATTAAATGACAGGCTGCGTCGTTGGAGGCACTAACGACAGGAGCAGGAGCAGCAGCGGCAGCTGAAACGAGAAAGTACCTCTCTCTGGATCAGGAGGAGAGAGAAGAGAGCTAAATGAAGAGAGCTCCAAAATGGGACACGCATTTCGGTTGGTACAAAATGGAAATGAAACACACTGAAAACAGAACAACTAATTCTACACACAGTAGCATGAACATGAACCCAGCAGTATTCTGAATTTAGGTTACACATTTGCAGAGGGCAGCTTTGTTCACATAAATCGACTAATAGTGTTTTTGTTGCTGTTGTTGTTAACTTAAGTAAGGTCATCGAAATGTCAAAAGTTGCATTTTTCGATACAGATACACATACATACTTATGTACTATGCTTGTACTCGTTGGTTTGTAGGTGTGTACACACTGGCAGATAAACGGAGGGCGACACGCATTCAGTTTTGTAGCCATTCACACGTTTCATGTAACAAAGTGTTTGTCACGTTGACATTGTTGTTGTCACACACACACACACATGCAGGCGGGTGGCACCGACAATTCGCAATTAATTTGCAGACTTTTGCCTGCGTCACCGTCGTCGTCATGACAAAAAAGAAATATATTTACATACATACAGACATACTCAATTTTATTGATCGTCGTTTTCTTTTTTTATACCACGAAGGAATGCCCTTTCCCGCTCGCTCCTGCTGCGATTTGTGGCCACTTTTAGCTAAAATTGCCTGTTTGCCTTTTCGTTTTCTTCTTCTTTCTCTCCTGCTCCTTCTGCCTCTTCTGCCCTTTTTCGTCCGCGCTTACACACCTCAACACTTTCGGCGGCCATTTTGACGGCGATGCTCCCGATGCTTCCCTTGTGCGCCTTAAAAATTCCACCACTCATGTGACATACTCTCACACTCCCTCTCTTTTTCCCTCACACACACAAAAACAAACACATATACGCATACGCATCCACAAATTTCTCAATACGTAGTTGTTTTTGTTGCTGTTTGCGTTTCCTGCCTGTCGTTGTTCATTCGTTTTGTAGCTTTGTCTTATTTGATTTTATTTTCTAGGCATCTCCCTCGCTCCCTCGCTCTCACTCCGGGTCCCTATCTCTGTCACACATTTGGCAACAACGTTGTTGGCCAACTTAATTTTTATTTTATTATTTTATTGATATTATTCTGTTTGCGCAGATTTAATTATGCTTTATTGCGAGCATTGTCTACAATTTTATATCTCATTATGACTTGCTTATTTCGTTTCAGCGTTGTAAATTGCCGCAAAAAAATAACAGTATTAAAGAAAACTGATCGAAAATTAAACATATAAATTCGAAAAATGCTTGCAATGGTAGGAATATTTTTGGATGGCTAGTTTTTAGTTAAACCTAGTCCTAGTCCTTTATATACAGAGCACACAAAAGTATTGGCACTGCAAGAATTTTTACATTTAAGGCTAATTTGCGCCGTTATCGTTAACATATTGGCATCAATGGAAAATCCATTTAAATTCCGTTTAAATGATATAAAATTTTCCTTAACTCATTAAGTACCCATTGAAAATTTCAAATTTATGAAAAGATTTTTGAAAAATTTGCTTCGCAATCACTCCTAGATTGTCACTCCTTGTTTGATGAATTTTTTGGCATCAAAAAATTTTTTTTTAAAAATCGAGGAAAAAAGTTTCAATGGGTACTTAATGGATTAAGGAAAGTTTTTTATCATTCAAACGGAATTTAAATGACCTTTCCATTGATGCCAATATGTTAACGATAACGGCGCAAATTGGCCTTAAATGTAAAAATTCTAGCTGTGCCATTACTTTTGTATGTCACTGTACATATAAGTATATTGAATATAGGTTCAGTTTCATGACCACACAGTTCAGAACATGCTTAGTTAAAAACAGTTTTTATTTCTATATAAAATCAAATCCGTTTTGCTTTACTACATTTATTTGTAATCTAATATGCTGTCTTCTTTTGCATCTTAATGAAGCACTTCACATGCAGTGCAGTGGGTTAAACTCGATTTAAAATCATAAATTGCAGGTTCTTGTTCAACTAACAATCTCCCATGGGGTCAGTGGCAAGTTCTTCACATTTTTCTGTCTGCGTCAGGTGTCAACAGCACCGACAGCTTCAGCTTCTAACGAGATCAAAGCGTCAAGACCTAATGCATTCTAATAAAAATAAACTGTGATAATAACAGCTCATAAACAAAGCTGTGAAACTTTTGAATCGACTACAGAAAAT